>WEIS01090719.1:7839-41364 GCA_013389965.1 Todus mexicanus
GGCCCCAAGCGAGACAGAGAGAATCACACAACGGTTTGGGCTGGAAGGGACCTTCAGGATCACCGAGTTCCAAGCCCCTGCCACGGGCAGGGGCAGATCTCTGCTGCCAATTTGATGCTAGAAAAACTCCCGGGGCTGAACTCGCAGCAACGTGCCCAGGTCTGGGTCCCAGCCGAGTGGCCCAGGGGCAGCACAGGGACAGGGGCAGTTGAGTAAGGAGACCCAGGAGGGCTCTGCGGGGTCAGGGCTGCCCCCAGCAGCCCCCCAACAACACAGCCCTGGCTAGGGTGGGGTGGGGAGCCCCCAAAACCCATCCTAAAGCCCCTCAGAGCCAGGCAGCGCAGCGACGCCTCCTCGGCGGGCAGCTCCCTGCCCTCCACGCCCGGCGCGGTACCTTGAGGATGTGCTGCGCCGTGTAGAAGCCGGCGGGGCCGCTGCCCACCACGCAGAGCCGAGGGGCCGCGGCAGGCGAGGACAGCCAGCGCTTGAATCCTGCGGGGGAGAAGCACAGAGAGGACGTGAGGCCGCACGAGCTGCTACGGCCAGGCCCGGCCACAGCCCTTCCCTCGAGCCCGGCACCGACCCAGAGGGGCTCGTCCGGGAACACCGGCCATGGCGATGACGGTGATGGGGAGACGGCGATGGGGGCAGCTCGGCCTTTATGGACCGGCCCCTCGGACGAGCTGCGAGGCGGGAACACGTCGAGGTCACGGGCAGCAGGAACGTGTTGGGGTCACGGGCAGCGGGAACGGGTCGAGGTCACGGGCAGCGGCCGCCACACTCGGCCAAACCCTTGGCCTTGGCGCTGCCCCGGGGATGGGCACCGCAAAGCACCGAGACACCCCCGGCACCCCACACCGGGACACCCCCGGTGCTCCTGCCCCAGCTCCCAGGGCTCGCTCCCCATCCCGGTTCCGTGCCCCTCGCTCCCCCGGGGCTGCGGCTCCCGCCGGGCACGGTTCTCCCGCAGCTGCTCCACTCACAGCCCCCGTTCCACCGGCACCCGTTGCCCCGCAGCCCTTTACGCTCATGACCCCGGCTCTCCCAGTCCCAGGTCCCCGAACAGCCCCCGTTCCCCCCCGGTAACCCTTCGGGCCCGCAGCCCCGGCTCTCCCGGTTCCGGTTCCTCCCGCAGCCCCGGTTCTCCCAGTCCCAGGTCCTCGCACAGCCCTGGTTCCACCGGTTCCGGTCCCGGGTCCCCCCGGTCCCGGTTCCCGCCATCCCGGGGCACGCGCTCCCGTTGCCCGGTGACGCCGCAGGCCCCGCCCNCCCATGGCAGGGGGGTTGGAGCTGGATGATTGCTGAGACCCCTTCCAACCCTGATAATTCCATGATTCTGTGCTGCAGCCAGAGCCCCTGGGACCGCTCGATCCCCTCGGCCCCCATCCCTCAGCTCTCGGCAATCGCCCCTGCTCACTCTCCCCGTGCAGGAGCCCGATCTCTGCAGGACGCACCAGGCAGAGAAACCAGCTCGGTGAGCCCAGGAGCTGTTTCGGGGCTGCACAGATGCTGCATGGCACTAACGGGGGTTTTTTTTATAAGCAATTAAGACCGAGAGGAGTTTGCAGCGAGGAGCTGGTTCTAATAAGGGCCGTAAAACCCGCACGCTTCGCCACATGGTCTTGAAAATGAGTTGGTGGCTTTCTGGTGCGAGCAGCAGCTGGCCTGGTGCCACCGGCAGCACCCACTCCTTTGTGGGGGTTGCAGTGAGGATTGGGGTTTCCGAGGGTTTTAAAGCCTTTGGCTGAGCTCCGAGGCCCCAGCCTCAGCTCAACACAACCATCACCAGCCCCCTGCCCAGAGACGCGATATTGGAGGCTCAGTTCCTCCGAGCGGCATTGAGATCGGCCGCTAAAAAAGCGCCAAGGTTCAATCTGGGGTATCGCTCGAGGCAGAAATTTGGGGGGGTTCTGAGCACGGGGCAGAGATCTCCCTTTCCCCCGTTTGCCTTGGCTGTATCTGCTGCTTCTGGCAGGGAGTAATCCACGTCTCCCAAATCAGGAGTCGTCTGCTGCTGGTTGGAGGACCTCTGAACACTTTAGATGCCTTTAGATGGCACTGCGTGAAATAATTCCCGTCACTTCCAGCTGTGGAAAGGGTTGTGGCTCCCACCAAGGCTTAGGAATATTCTGGGAGTGATCTCCTCGCAACAAGAGAGGAGAAAGAGCAGAAAAACTGGCAGAGATCACCCCATCTGAACTGAAAGCACCGCTAACGTGCACTCACTCCCCTCTCCCTGAGGCCAGGAGCACCATTAATTTGGCACATTTAGCATAATTTGACTTTAATGCTCAATTAAGAAACTAATAATGGGCCAGGGGCAGCTCTGGGGGAGGTATCTGCTGTCCCCAAGCCCTGGGTGAGCCCCGGGAGCTCTCGGGCCATCTGGCCCCCGGATTCCCCCATCTCTAGATCCAGCGTAACTTGTGCTCAAAGGGCGAGAATTTGCCCTTTGGATGTTTCACAACGTCCCAGATCAATAAACCCACATGGGGCCGGTTAGAGGTGACCCGGTGATGCCACCAGCCTGGGGCATCAGTGTCCCCTGGACCCCAGCCCAGGATAAATCAGTAATTCCCTGTTTCTGATGCCAAAGGAGTCACACTGGCTGGATCCAGGGCCGAGTCTGGATCTGCAGCCTCACGTCACAGCAGCCACACGGGGACCCTTGTCCAGTGGGTCTGAGCATGTCCCTGTACTTGGTGAAGGAGAAAAGGGCACGTGACGCCCACAGAAGGGCAAACACCGTGGGCTGCCCACAGCAAACCTCGCCCTGCCACAGGCCAGGACCAGGGCGGAGCATCCCCTGTGCCTTGGGACACGTTTACACCATGAAACCTTAGAAATGTCAGCTGTGGGGCTGGGAGGAATCCAGCCTGGTGGGGGGACAGCACAAGTCAGGGAGTGAAAGCCCAGGGCCAGAGCTAGCTCCCACACTGGTCCCAGTTGGGCCAGCTCCCCAGTATAATGCTGGACTGGACTTTTCATCAGTCTTGCAGGTCTAGGACAGCAGAGCATCCCAGGAAAGGAGGCACGGCATCCTGGAGGGGTCAAAACCAGCCACGTGAGCATCCCACCCCCTGGCAGCAGCTCAGCCCAGCAGGCCAAGTTCACCTTCCCTGAAGAGGGAATGTGTCCCAAGCCCTGGGGACCTGCGCACCTCCGGCAGGTGATTCTCCTGCTAAACTCTTGCAATGACAACCGTCAGGCCTGGGGTCACCTCCAGCACCCCAATACAGACACCTCACATGGGGCAAGGGTTTTTCCCCCAGCCCTACCTCTAGCACTGCAGATTCCAGGATGACTTGCTCCATCCCTCCCAAAAAAAGAACAGTCATAAAGAACATGCACATCAACATCATAAGGCTGAAATTGCCAAATCCGTGTTCCTAGAAGGGACTGATTTGTCCCGAAGTCAGGCAAAGCACAGGTAGCAGTGACACAGCCCCCTCCCCACCACCCACCCTTTTCCTGAGCCCCTGACCACACATTTGCTGTCCCATCTGACAGATCCCGGCGGCTCTCAGCTGGGAACTGGCTCTGGTTGCTCTGGACATGGTGCCACATCCCCCCTGGTCTTGCTGCAGCAGATCCCAGCCAGCAGACAGGGGCTTCTTCGCCCCAAGCGTGAAAGCAGAGTGGATAAAACTAAACCCTGGCTGGGAATAACTGGGGGGAGAGACCCCGTTTGTGTCCCCAGCATTACAGCACCCGGCTCTCCTCCCACGCTGGCTCTGCGCGTCATTATCTAGCCAAAAGCAAGACATCGGGGAGAGACATTTCCTACGCGATGGCTTTATGGAGGCGTGTGTCTGTGTAGCTCGGATCCTACTCAACCATCACCACCGCAAGTCCCTGCGAGAAACAGCTCCCCCTGAGTTCTGGGGCCCCGTCCTCACTGGATGCCCACCAGCTCTGTTATGGGGGGAGCATGGACCATCAGCTCCTCATATCTCCGCAGGAAGAGCCGGAGCCTCGAGGTGTAGGTGTCCTCGTTGTACGGCAGCTTCTTCTGCTTCAGGTACTGGGAGACCACAGGTTTGATCTGCAAAGGCAAAGTCACCTCCTTGCAGGACGTGGTGGCGTTTGTACAAGCTCCAGAGCCTGAGGCGTGGCCGAGCTCCCCACACAGTGCCCAGAAAATCCATCCCACATACCCAAAAAGAGGCTTAGGAGGCAGCAGCACCAGCTACAACCTCCGGACCATGGAAACGAAGAGGAACGTGTTTCCCAGCTGCAGCAACGCAGGGAGCTCACCCTTGCAAGACGCCTTTTCAGGGCTCCAAATCAGCAGAGGTGCCCTAATGAGGCTCTAATGAGGGCCAGCCATGCACACTCATCACTTGCACCCAGTTATCCTCACATGCCCACTCAGCTGGCTCAACAGCTAGGCTGGGAGGTTGCCACCAGCTTAATTACCCCATCCCTGCAACACATGTTTGTGGGAGGCAGGTTCTACCAGCCCTGGGAGCTCGAGCAAAGGGCATGACCCAAAAACCACTCGTGCTCCTGCTCCCTCTATTACCACGACTTAAGTTTTCGTCTGGTTTGAGACTGACAGTGAGTGCTCAGCGTTAAATGAGTGAAGATCTCACGCTGAAGGGCAGCGCACGGACGTGCCTTGGGATACCCTCAAGCCGTGGCAGCGCTGAGAGCCCACATTTTTAACACACCCCACACCTCAGAGGAACAAGTGAGGGCATGACCAAAATGATAGGTTTGCCTGGACGCAGGCTGAGCCAAAAACCAGACCGTGCAGGTCTGGGGATGCTTTCCCAAGGGAAGAGTTGGGAGGCTCCCGTAGTGCCAGGAGGCTGCAACAGGCTGGAAAAGGGACGAGGGGAAGGAGCAGGGAGGGGAAACCCAGGACAAACAGGAGTGGGGAGGGAGGGAGGTGGGTTAGGGGCTGTTGCAAAGTGGCGAGAGGTCTCTGGCGTGGGAGGAGCAGTGCAGAGGTCCATTGGCAGGAAGAGGAGGTGGTGGGGAGATGGATGGTCTCATCCCCGTGTCACCTCCCAATGCACTCCTCAGCCCCGTGGGGCAATCACAGAACCACAGAATGTCAGGGATTGGAAGGAACCTCAAAAGATTATCTAGTCCAATCCCCCCATTGCCGCAGCAGGATCACCCAGACCAAGTCACAGAGAAACTCAACCAGGCGGGTTTTAAACATCTCCGGGGAAGGAGACTCTCACCTTCAGGCACATGTTGTCAGAGAGGCTGGGGAAGAGGTGATGCTCCACGTGGCAGCTGATGAGCGAGTGGCCAAAGGACCAGTCGAGCAGGGCGTTGCGGGGCAGGTTGAGGACACCCAGGCTCATGAGGTGGATCCGCTTGGGTTTCCGATCGGCCGCGAACATGGGGAGGCCAATGTGCTGCAGGAGAGGGAGGTGAGGACCTTGTGGCACCCACCTCCCACCCCCTGCCCCTTCCTGGTAGAGCAAAACCATGACTCCAGCCATGTAAAGACATGAACGTGCTGCCCAGGCTGAGCCACATTTTGGGGTTTGGCTGCCAACCCCAGAGCTGGGTTCATCCCTAAAGTAGCTCCATCCTGCACTTATCTGTCCACGGAGCCACCAAGGAGAACCCAGGCTCTGCGCCCACAGCACACCCCCACTTGGAGCCACCAGCCTCTCGCCATCCCAGGACCTGTAATACCAGCTGCACCAACACTTGCAAACACACCCACCCCCCAGTCCTGCAAGCTGCCGCAGAGGACATCACCCTTCAACCCTTCACACCCATTCCAGGGCCACCACTTTCCACCCCAGCACCAGCAGCTTGATCCTCCCGATGATGACATTGGCACGAAGGACATGCCAACCAAGGCCTCTCGCCTTAAGCTGCCACAAGCCCCAGCCAGCACCATCGGGGCTGTGTCACTGGTGCTAGGTGCTGTCTGACTTATCTCCAGCACCATTGAGGTATCTCGGAGCTAAAGGTCTCCACCTGGAATATGTTGACGTGGATGTAGGGATGGGCCAGGAGGGAGCGGGTGAGCAGCATGCAGAGCAGGGCAGACCACGGTGACTGGAAGCCCGAGACATGGAGCAGCAGCCAGTAATGGCAGTAAAGACCCAGGAACATGCAGCAGAAGGTCCGCAGAGCTGTTTTCCACTCCACATTCCTCAACAGATCTGTGCAAGGAAGAAAAGGCAGCACATGGACACAGAGCTGATGCTTCCCCACTACTGCTGCTCCAGCATCCAGGTTGCCCAACATGCTCTTACACCTCCAGCTCATCCCATTCTTCATTTTCCTTTCCCCAACCCTCCAAACTGGCCCAAACTCTCCATCCCTGCTGGTTTTTGGAGCTGAGACCTGGAGCCTTCCTGGACAGCAGAGTGGAGGCTCCAGCTGTGCATCATCACACAGGGATTTGGATGCATCTTCATTTCTTACAACTTACCAAGTCATTGTCTGTGGTTTTGGCACTGCCCAGAGCTGCGTGGTCAGCCCAACGGGCCAGGCTTCCTCAGCCTCTTACTATTTTCCAGGCTCTTCTCCCCAGTCGATTCCTGGCACCATTATTTCCCCCAAGCCACTGCCTTGTCTGCCCAAGCTCATTCCATCTCAGCCCTCTTAGACCTCCCCTCCTCCACCTCACACGCAGTCAGCAAAGTCACTACGATGCTCCCACCAGAGACCTACATGCGACGCTGAGCCCTGCTGCGGCTGAATTAAAGGAGAGCAAATTCTGGGTGCTTCAGGCTCATGATGGCTTTCGTCAGAGCTTCCAACACTTGACCCGACACAGGAAAAGGTGAAGGGTTTCTGAGCACCAGCAGAAAGGAGAGATGCAGCAGATGCCTTCCCCAGAGCAGATGCAGCATCACCTGCTTTTGCTGCGGCCCCGTGTCCTGCCATGGGCTGGCGTAGTTAATGTGCTGCCTTCAAATGAAGCAGGACCCTTTGGTGCGGTGAGACCTGGACAGTAACGAGCTCACTGTAGCCAGCACCCCATCCCAAAGTGGCTGGGACACGTACCAAGCGCAACCAGCGGGGTTATGATGGGCACTGCGAGAGGCGCGACGAACATGTAGACGTAGCGGTTCAGGAAAGGAACCTTCCAGGTGCTGGAGTCTCCCAGGCCGATGATGTTGGTGTAGCCGTGGTGGATCTTCACGTGGTTGTAGGTGCCCTGCTCGGCCGTGAAAGCTGAGCAGAACTGGGAGGAAAAGAGAAAGGAGAGGAAACCAGTCTGGATACAGACTTTTTAAAGAGCCAAGCACTGGGAACTATTTCCACCATTCCCCACAACGCGTGATTCTGCTCTGTGGCCAAGGAGACCAACACAAAACCCCACAGACCAGCACACCCCAGGGCTGTCCCCAGCTGAGGGCTCACCCCCTGTCCTGCTGCCTCCAGGCAAAGCCCCTTAAGCAGGGATGTTCCTGGTGCTCCCTGATGTGCCCGCATCTCCTACACACGGATCAGAAAGGGTTTGGATTCACCTTGTTCTCTGGTGACTGTTCCTGGAGGGCTTGAGGTACTGACGGGGCTTTTAGGGGGGCTGCCACCTGAACCCTCCAGCCCTGCTCACCTCGATGAAGAAGATGGCCCACACTTTGCCCCAGGACTTGGACTCGGTCAAGGCGTTGTGGCTGGCCAGGTGGCTGCCCTTCACGGTCAGGGTGTGATGAACCACCCCAAGGGTGAGGACACCCACCAGGAAAGGGATGGCCTGGGCTGACCGCAGGCACAGGAACCCTGTGGAGAAACTAGCTGGTCAGGAGCTTGGCCACTCACACATGCTGGAGCCCTCCTTGCCTCATCGCTGGGCTGGAGGTGTTGCTACACCCCGACACACCAGTCACTGCCCTAAACCTGTTTTTCAGAGGTAGTTACAGGTATTCAAACTGCCCAAGCTGGAAAGCTTCTCTCCGCACCACCCTTCACAGCGGGACTGGCCACGCTCACCATCGTGCTGAAGGTTTGGCCACTTCCAGCCGTGATGGCATCAGGTGCTGCTGGTGCCAGGTGCCATCCCGCAGCTCTGGCTGGGATCTCGCTGGCAGCAGATACAACTCTGCCAGGATTTCAGCACCCCCAGGAATTCAAAAACAAGAGGAGATACCAGCTGCAACTTTCTGACCACGCCACCAGAACCCCGCACTCAACCGTGTCCCTCTGCACCCACCGCGGCTGGGGCCACTGTCACCAAACCCACCAGGGTTTCCCTGTGCCATGACAGGGCACGGATGGGGCACACTGTTCCCTGCCCTGCTCTGTGCCCACCCGCCCGGGCACCGTCCCCTCACCCCAGACTGTACCCCGGGTGCCACCATCACCCTCTGTGGGTTTCCAGCAGGGTCAGGGAGCCCCATGGCACAAGGTGAGGGGTAATTGTGGGTTTGTTACAGGCTTAATCGGCTGCTCATCAGCTTCCAGCCCAGTCATACCAGGGGTACAAGAGCCCTGGGGAGACAGCAGGATCTCCACCCACCCTGGGACCCCCCCGGCCACTGTTTTGGGGAGCTGAGCTGGGTTACCTGCCGGGAGCAGGAGGAAGCTGCAGGTGAGGATGCTGATGTCCACGCCGTGTCGTTCCCACCAGCCGCTGCTCTTCACCACCTCCCGCACCAGTTCCGACAGCTCGCCCATCAGAGCTTCCTCACGCTGCCCTGCTCGCTGGCTGGTCCCTCTGGGGGTCGCGTCCCCGTCACCGAGCGCTGGCCCCGGCTCCCAGCTCTCTGCCGTCACCTCCGTCCTGCTGCCCTCGGGCGCTGCCCTGCCCCGGAGTGGGGAGTCCCCTGTCCCCGCAAGCCAGGGGGTACTGCTGACCTCGCCATTGACCTGCTGCCCCCTGCGCCTCGCCGGCTCCTCATCCTCCACCAGCATCTCCCTGCCGAGCAGAAGCCACACAGGGTAGCACCAGCCGAGGAGCACCGGCAGCACCCCAACCCATCGCAGCCGGGCTTCCCGGCTCCCGCAGCCACCGAAGGACACGGGAAGGGCAGAGATGGAACAAAATAAACAGCCCCAGGAGGACGCAGCCAGTGGAGACGGCCACAGAGCCACCCAACCTCCCACCCTGGGACATCCCGGCCACCACCCAACCACCAGAGCCCCCTACTCACGCCAGGGCCGCCACGGGGGCTCTCCCAGTGCTGACCATTGCAGGGTGGCCGGCCAGCCCGTGCAGCACCGCACACCGGTGCTGTACAGCAGCGATTTGGAGAAGGGAGGAGCAGGGGAGGACTGGGAGGAGGGCGAATGCAGATTAGCGACGGCAATAATCTGCCTCGGTGGCCCATTTCGGGGAGAAGCCGTCGTGACGGGGCCACGGGGAGGACGCTCAGCCGAGGGCACGGGGAGGCGACAGCGGCAGAGGAGGGAAGGAGTGGAAAAAAGATGGAGAGAGGCAGTGGAAACGCTGGAGGAGAAGGAGCCAAGTGCCAGAAATAGCCTCAAGAAACCCAAGCGGAGCACTGAGGGCGGGGATAGGGTTTCGTAGGGTTTTGCTTCTGCCAGGGAGCGGGAGGAAAGGTTGCCCATCCTGCAAGGGAGCTGTTTTGGGGAGAAAAATGGCCTTTTTCTCAGCAAGGAGCAGGCTGGGGAAAGGAGGAGGCAGTGCACGGCTGCGCGGCTGCCTCTGCCTGTGCCTGCCTGCTTGGCCGCCTGCCTGCCCGAGCTGCCGCTGCGCTGCCGCTCAGCACCCTCCACTGCGCTGGGGGCACATCGAGCCCAAGGGCACCCACCGGGGACCAGGTCGCCCCAAATCTCTATTTCGGGCAGCCTGATCCACACAGGGTCCCTCTTCTCTTCTGGGCTGGTTTTTTCAGGATTTTTGTAAGACTTTCCTCCATTTTCCATCACTGCCTCTTGACTCATTACCCAGACACAGCACAGGCACCACTAAAGCTTTGGGGTGCACAGACCAGGACCCCCTGAACCCCGTTTCTCGATGGAGGAAGGCTAAGAACACATCAGTTCTCTGTGCAGCACTGAATTTCTTCTTGCCTCGTTACTTCTAACCCAAAACTGGACCAGCTCAACCGATCCACCAAAACTTCAACATTTAGCGAACCCCTAAACAAGGCTGGTTTGTTGTACTCATCGCTGGGGTATCCCAGTCCCAAACTGGGACGGGCTCAGCGCCTCCAGTGACTGCACATCACTGCGGCGACTCACAAGGAAGCAAACCTCACACCCGACTTGTGCCAAACCCCGGGGGAGTGTCGTCATACCCTGGAAAAAAAATAATACCAATTAAAAAAAACACAACAAAAAAGTAAAAATCACACCAGCTGCAAAAGGGGCAGAGCCCAGGGGGGATTAGGGACCTGCTGAGGATTCATTTCTGCTGTCAGCCCCACATCCATGACCAGCACAAACCGTCAGGATCTCCCGGCAGCCGGCAGCGAGCGTGTTGGTGTGCACGGACAGAGGTGGGCGCCTGGCATAGCTCGGTCCGGTGCCACTGCTGGCACCAGGGAACTCCTGGGAGAAGAGAAGAAAGAGTGAGTTGAAAAACCACATGGGAGAGGCTGAGTTTTGCCTTCTGGGGAAAAGCATCGAAGCCGTAAGAGCCTCTTCCTTTGAGCTGCAGCAAAGGTGGGAGTCACGATGCTCACGGGAGAGCAGCAGCCACGAAGAGAATCTGCAAAGCTGTAAGGAAGACCAGCAGATTCGGGGTAGGTAGTAGCCCTAAATCTGCTTCCTTGCTGCCTCGCAGAGCTCCATTTTCAAAAGAAACTTTTAAACCCCAATTTACTTCTGATTTTCCACCACGCACAGGCCAAGCCACACAATCTCACTGACCCAGCTGAGATTTTTAGGGATGAAAGCAAACACTGACTTAGCCCTTGCCGCATGGACAGAACACCTCCAATTTAGCAGGGAAAAAAAACCCCTACAAAACACCTTAAAGACTGAGAAATCCTTCAGCACAGCAGGGCAACTGGAGGGGATCAGTGTAATCCTTCGAGCAACGAGCTCTTGCCGGCGGCTGCTGACCCCGCGGCCATCTCTCGCTCTGGTCCCCGAGCAGACCCCGCTGCCTCCACAGCCGCCTACCACCCCTGAGGATCAGACCCCCACCACTGCCCTCATCCACCCTCCACCCCTTCTGCCTCAGCTGGCACCTGGAAAGGCCAAATGTGGCCCCCAGCAGAGCCCTTGCACATCACCGCTCCCAAACGAGGGGAAAATGAGGTATTTCAGTGTGGCACAAGGGCACGCACCGGGCTGGCAGGACCCAGCAGCCACAAGAGCCCCTCACTGATCCCCCCCAAGGTTCCCCCAGCCCATGGGGCAGAGCTCGCTAGAGACCTCACAAAGGGGCTGTTTCCAGCCCCAAATCCAGGAGCTGTTTGTAGAAGTTGCAGCATTTGCACCCCAGGGCTGTGCGTGGGGACAGCAGAGCCCCGTTGGCAGCCCCTCCATCCCTAGAGCCGCCTGCCCTGGGCACCCTCCTCCTCCAAGGGAGGAAGGAGCAGGCTGCAGGGGCTGCCAGTGAGGCACCATCAGCTCCTCTGATCATCACAGCCACAAAACCACCATCCCCACTTCCCCTGGCACAGCGGAGGCTGCAGAGCTTCGCTTTTTTAATACCTGGGTTGGGGTGGGGGTTCCCCTCCATCACCTCCACTTTCAGGCCAAGCACTTTTGGGTAATTAACTTAATGAGGGATTAATTATCACCATCCCCTCCTCAGCAGGCAGAGCTGAGGCACCATCCTCTTTTCCTTTTGGGGTCTGCCAGGGCCATGGGATTCTCATGAAGAAATCCAGGCGGTTTAACGCCTCACCCCAAAGCTTTCCCTGAGCCCGACGGCCGAGCAAGGAGCTCCATCTGCAGGCAAAGCCCTGGCTCCATCACCCCAAAAAGCAGCTCTTCCCCCCAAAATTCAGGCCCTGGCATAAGGGTGTTTGGTGGCACATCTCTGTGGCCGAGCAGCTCCCACGGCTGCTGCCAAACTGGGAGCTCTGCTCCAGTCCCCACTCACCCACCCCCCCCGGGCTGCCCCACAGCCAGCCAGGGCACCCCAAACCCTCCATCCATGGGGCTGTGGGATGAGGAAAGAGCGAAGGACGAGCTCAGGAGCCTTGGGGCAGGCACCAGAGGGAGTCACAGCTCCGTGCAACGGCTGCTCTCGCTGTCGTTTTGCCAAAAAGCGTGGGATGCTCAGCCCGGGGCTGGTGGGCTCCCAAAAGGTGAGAGCCAGCCTGGTCTGTGTGCCGGGGCAAGGAGCTCTCCGTGGCTGCTGGGGGTGGCACAGCCCCTGAGTCCCAACCCACAGGGTGCAAAGTCACCTCCCAGGGACCAAGACCTTGGGTGCAGCCACGGCCTCTCTCTGAACTCCGGCAGTGCCAGGCTGGGATGGGGCTGACAGGGGTGGCGAGATGCCCGAACCATCTGGAGCCATTCAGTAGCCCATGTGCTCCCAGCCCTGCTAGGATGTGGCAAGGTCATGCTTTTACCCATAAATAAATACCCTCCTGGGACGTCCCGCTGTTTGCAGGGCACAAGTGGTCACTTTGGGCGATGGAAAACTTCCTGCTCGCACTCGGCAGCTCCGGGAAGAAACAGGATCCCAGCGGTGGCTAATCTGGCCGATCTGTTTGTACCAGCCAGCGTGGAACAGACCGGACGGTGACGAGACGGGGCAGGTCCTGTCCCAGGTCATGCACGGGCTGCTGGGGAGGTACCACAGACAGAGGCTGATAGTCTTATCCAGGCTCTGTGTTGGTCCAATGCCGCCTTGCGCTGCCCCAGCACCTTGGGAGGGAAGTGGTTGAATGGCAGAGCCCCACCAAGGTCATTGCCCGGCCAGAAAGGGGGTGAAGCCTCACACCTCCGGTGCCATTTACACCACCCTTTGCATTGCTGCGATATTTTTCTCGTCCCTGTTTGACCCCGAGACTGTTGCTGGGGAGGTCTCACAAGGGAATTGCTCTGCTGAAGCTCGATGGTGTTCACCTCCAGGTGAGAAGAGCTGGGATTTACCTGCCAGCAGCAGCCAGGTGTGGAGGTGTCAGCTTAGCTCCTGGTTGCTGCAGGCTTTCGAGGCCACATGGCTTGGCAGGATCTCAGCCCTCCCAACTCCGGGGTTGGGACGATGGTCCTCCAGATCCTGGTTTGGCCAGTGAGCAGCAGGGCTGGGGGAGACCTGCAGCAGCGGCTGGTGAAGGAGGTTTTTTCAAAGCCAATTGCACATGAAAACCAAAACCAGCACAAAGCCCAGCCCTGAGCCCTTGGACACCTCTGCTCAGGGTTCAAAGTCACAGCACCAAAGCTCATCCTTGCCCACGAGCACCCCAGAAGCCCCCGGGGACTCGCTGCATATCCACCACCAGCCCTTTTTGCCACCACCACCAGAATATCCTGACACTGTACCCGGACAGTGTTCTCAGTTTTATATATCAGCAGTGAATAAAGCAGTTGTCATCCGCCCCCTGCTCCAGCGCGGCTTAATTTCCAAAGCCTGGCTGGAGGTGTCAACTAATCACAGACTTCCTCCACTTAGCAGCTCAGGGCGAAGGTAATCACTGGTTTGGGTGCTGCTGCTCTTGCCCCGACCGAAACTGCTTGCCCCCACCCCTCGGTCCCTGGCGTCACCGCCTGCCCAGGTGTTACCCAACGTGGGAGCGCGGTTGGAGATGCCACGGGCTCCGTCCCCTCAGTTTCCAAAATACCAAGCCTGTCGCCTGTGGTGCCACAAAGAGCTGGTTGAGCCCTCTCACCCACCAGCTCGGCAGCTCCTCTGCCGCCCTGGCAGGCTGGGGGGGTCTTGTCCCAGCAATGATGGGTCCTGAGGAGGGAACCAGCCATCGCTCCAGTGCCAGTCATCAGCCGCTCTCAGGTGAACATTGCACCTCCAGTCCTCAAATATTAAGTACATTTTTCCTTGTAGCCACAGCACTGTCCATCCCCAGCCTGCCCAGCTCCAGGTGCCCTCCTGGTCCCCGAGCCAGAGCCACCGGGACGAGCCACGCACGTGTCCCCGCAGGCAGGGACCTGACCCCGCGGCTCCCTGGCAGCCGCCTACACCAAACTTTTACCGCTCGGCGCAGGCAGGGTAACTCCAGGCTCCATCCGCTGCCCTCTCTAGGAAAGAGGGACGTTTCCAACCTCCTCAGCACGCAGCGGGAGGATGAAGACCCCAGTGAGGTTGTGCTGGGGATGGCACTACCTGGGACTTGGCAGCTCAAGCTGATCCACGGCTGAGCAAGGAGCGTCTGCCGCGGTGGCTTGGCGCAGCTATCCAGAGATGGTTTTTGGGGCCAGGTCTCCCTGCCAGCTCCCACCACCAGCTTCTTGGGTCAGATGGGAAAGGGGCTGTGAGGGAGGGTAGAGCCTGGGGCCAAAATCCTCTTGCCTTCTCCCCCTGTACACGTTCTGGCAGGGATGTTGTATTTGCTCAGTTTAAGAGATCAGAGCTAAGGTAGGAGCAGACCAGTGCCCCTGTCTTGACTCCATTGCTGCTGGTTGTAGGATCAGGAGAAGTTGAGTTCACAGAAACCAGGAGTTCCTACAAGACAGAAGTCTCCCTGCTCTTTAAGAAGCCCACGCATGGCTTTAATTGGCAAGAGGAGGAGCTGCCCCTGCACCCAGGATGGGCACTGCGCTCCACCGGGCACAGGATTGTGCTCTGCCCCGGCATTGGCTCTGTCCTGACGTGGCGGGTTGGTGCCACTTTGGGTACAAACAGCAATTGGGTGCCACGGACCCCAGGCCGGTGCCTGATCCAGCCAGAGGGGAGGCGAGGGCAGCCAGGACCGTGACGTAACCCGCTGCGCCCAGGAGCAGTGCCTGGAAGGGAGTGAGCTGCCCGGCCAGGATGGGAATCCAATGCTCTGCGTCACTTCTTTGGGCTGGAAATTTGGTTGGGAGCCAAAGGACTGCCTGAATCCAGCCAGGCTCCAAGAATGCACTCCCATCTCCCCAGGTCTCACACGGCTGTAACCTACTTCCCTGCTTTCGGCTGCCGTGGGGAGGTGACAGTTGAGCTGAGGGGCTGGGGAGAGGTGCTGCTGCCCCAGCTCCAGCAGACACAGCCGGGCTCCATCTCCCTGCCAGGCTTGGGGACACATCCCGCTGATATCCCAACACCCTGCCCATTACACAGGGAGCAGCCTCCTTCTCTGGGCAAGAGCGACTGGCTTTCCGTGGCTAAGCCGTCCCGAGCCCACCTTCCTCAGGGAAGAGCCCACCAGAGCCCTGGCGATCCTGCCTCCCGCAGGTTGCACCGCACCGAGGACAGTTTTTGTTTCTCCTTCAAGGCGAGCTCCCGAAGCACCCTGCCAGCCAGAGGGATAACTCACGCACCGCCTGGCAGCGATTTCATCAGCACGGCCGGACCCATAAAACCAGTTAGCTTGGAAAAACAGGGACTCTTCTAATGATACCTTTGGAGCAGTGGTGCTCTGGATCCCAGTCCACCGAGGGAATATCTGAAGGAGCCTGGAGGAGGTTGCAGGTCAGCCCCAGCTTGCACACAGCTAGATCCCCAGCGCTGAGAGAAGCAGCCAGCCCCCTCAGCAGTGCCCTGAATACTGGCATTTTGCAAGCTCCTGGGAAGACAGGAGCGCCAGGAAAGCTGCTAATCCTGCAACTGGTTTTGCCACAAAAGCAAAATCTCCCCAGCCCCGTTCCTCCAGCTTTCCCCCTCCCACCCTGAGCCGTTGCAGGCAAATCCGAGATGCTGCTCCTTAATCCTAGCCCCAGGGGAGCAGGAGCCACCCTGAGCCAAGCAACCTCACTGCTGTGTTTTATTACCGACTGCATGGAGGCCCTGCTGGGATTGGGGTCAGCGGCAGCTGGAGCTCACCAGCGGGAGGGCAAAGTGGGGCAAAGCGAAAGAGGGAGGAGGCCCGTGAAAAAAAACAACAATAGAGCTTAGAATAGAAACCAGGTTAGGGCTAAACTGTGGGTGGTAGGAGCTGTCGCAGCAGGTAGAGCTGGTGCCACTGCCGGCCCAGGGGACCTGGGGGCATCTGAACCATCCTCGGCATCCTCGCTGCTGATCCTCTAGTTCTAGGAGTTGCTGGCCTGGAGGGGACAGGAGCCACAGGGACGAGCCTGGGTGTAAGGAGAACAAGAGCTCAGCCCTCAAACTACCCTGCTGTCCTGAAAAAGCTCTTTCGGTCTGCAGGATGGCCAAGGCTTGGGGTTGTCCATTGGGAAAGTCCTTGCTGCCCCAGGAGAGCCTCAGGTGGGGCAGCGGGACAGAGATCCAGTGGAAATAGAGACTCAGATAACAGTTCTGCAGAAAAAGTCGATGTTTTTTTTCCCTTTCTTCCTGCATGGGAAAAGAACAATCAACAATAAGCCAAGCTCACCGCAAGGTGAGATAAGACCAACCTCCTGCAGCGCTCGCAGCGACAGGGCGAGCGTCACCGGGCACTTGGCACAGCCCGGAGGGTTCCCCTGAAACGTGCGGAGAGCTCACAAGGTGCTGCTGGCACCGCCCTGGCACCTGCCAGCCCAGAGAGCCCATGGGTGGCTGGATCCTCCGGCAAACGCGGGGGCCGTCCCGCGGCCACGTCCCCGACTGGGCCACAGCCAACTGGAGCCAGGCAGGGTTACGGCTGCAGCTGATAGTGGGATTTACAGAGCGAGGCTGGAGGTGGTTCTGGGAATAGCCCAGCGGCCCAGCCTGAGTCCGCTTCCCGATAAGGCCGCTGCCTTCCGGCCCGTGGCAGAGCCGATGCCTGTGGAAAACCGGGCGATTTGCTGGGAAAAGGGTGACTAAGAGCCGTGTTTTGTCGGGAAAAGGGGTGACACCAACCTCCTTGGAGCTGGTGGAAAGTCCCCTCAGAGCACCTGGGATTCAGCCTGCATGTGGACCAATGGCTTTCCCCAACCCACGGGCTACTTGTCACCCCCTCTGCTCCAGCCTAGGGGCAAACTTGCTGTTAACTGTCTCCAAAACTGTCGCCATGACCTTGCTTTCCCCAAACAACAAGCCTCGCTTGACCGCAGCGAATAGTCCTGTAGTCCACGAACTTACCTGTCCAGAAGACAAGTCCACAGCGACATTGTGAGCGGGTTCCCGTGGCCATCCCCTGCCCCACTGAAGCGCTGGGCATGTTGCCCTCAGCCCCTTGGGAAGGCTCTGCTGGTAGCAGGGCTGCTGGGGAGCCAAGGTGGGCAAGACATCTGCGGAGAGATGGCGAGTGCTGCTGGCTTCCCCTCCTTCTTCAATTGCCTAATAATTTGGGAAAAGAAATGGTGTGTAAAAAGGTGCTTTTGTTTGGCTTTCAGCTCCAACACGGCCTTGTCCTGCTGGGACAGCTCTTGGGTGGTGAGAAAGGGAGCTTATGATCTCCTTCAGAGAGGAATGCACCCATCCCATCTCAGCCCCGCCGGGCCCTGGTGTCCGCAGGATGCCCAGGGAGGGCCAGGGACTTGCTCAGCTCCACTCCGGGGATGGGAAGCTCTTGGAAGGCCACCCAGGAGGCACTCACAGCACCCAGTCCCTCCAGCTTGGGTAGGGTTGAGCCAGCCTCAGCTTGAGGACACTGTCCCCAGCCTGGACCTCCCCAGGGAAAGGCGGTTTGAGCACGTGGCATTCCTGCCCGCTGGAGCTGAGCGCAGCCCCGGGCTGGGTGAGTAACGCCTTCGGCCGGCTGCCTCGAATACCAGGGGTTGATCTCTCGCCCGGTGCTGGCAGGCAAGCGGGTGTGCTGCTCCACCGGCACCCAGGCGCCCCTCTCAGCACCTCCAAAATGCCTCCTGGGGAGGCTCAGGGAGCCTATCCCTGCCCTTGTGAAAGGGCTGACCCAGCTCAGCATCACCTCCCAGCGCCGTCCAGGCTCCCCTTGCTCTTCTGTGCCCTCGCCCACCCACTCGCTCCAGGCAAGTGGTCCCTCTGTCGTCCTCCTGCCACGGACACGGAGCCACCACGCAGAGACCCTGCTGCCCTCCACCCCAACCACCCCAGACACGACTCCTGGGCACACAGACACCACCAGGTCATCTTGCCTTTTACCTCTTTACAGGTCCTGTCCAAGCCCGCAGTGCTCCTCCAGCAGCATCCTTCGCGGGTACTGCTCCGAGGTGCCGCTGCCACCCAGGGCTTTCGCCAGGGATGCTCAGCATGGGGCGGGGGGCCGGGCTGGCCCCATTCCTGCTGGCATTAACCTGGAGCAGGAGCAGGGCTCTGGTCACAGAAATGCCAATGCTGCTACCGGCACCCTGCCCCTGTGGGCTTGTGTAACCTCTTACGTCAGGCAGCGCTGCGCTGTGCCCAGCCTGGCTCCTGCTGCTCTCCCTGCCCGCACCAGCCTGGCACTGCGGCTGCTCCTGGGGCCCAAAGCTCCAGGGTCTCACTCGCTGGGGATCCCCACGTCTGCTGGGTGCCCCGTGGACCCCCCCCTGCCCAGCAGCCTTCCTGCAGCAATGCTGGTGGGTGGTGGTGCTGGCACCTGGGCCCCACTGCAACCCAAGGATGCACACCCTCGATCTCAGGACTCTGTGGGGCACGGTCCTGCTTCAGGTGCAGCAGCTTTTGCTGTGGTCTTTGAAAGCAACCAAACTAAAAAGGATGGGTTTGTGCTTATTCTGGAGGACTGGGGGCAGAGACAAGCACAACCCAGTACAACCCGCCAGGTAACCAGAAAGCCTCAACCTCCCCAGCTCTCCCTAGCCTGCTTTCCAAACCTGACCCGTCAGGTTTCGGCGTGCTGGACGTGTGCCAAGACACCAGGGCACCAGAGCAGCCAGGATGCTGTACCAAGAACAGCACACGCTGCTCACCTCCCTTTTCCCAGCCCCAAAACACGAATAAAACCCCTGGGGAGACGTTGTCTGTCGGGTGCAAGCAGTAGCCAGCTCTTGGCAGCCTGTCAATGCCCTCGAGGGCTGTGCAGCACCCACAAAACCCACAGCCGGGGTCCACGCACCCCTGGGCACGGGCAGCTGAGCCCACGCACCCCTGTCAAGTACCCGCTGCTGCCCCTCGGGCAACACTCGTGGGTCACGAAGTGCCGCAGGGTTTGCTTTGGTGCCGGGTGCCCTTATGTAAGGGAGCGGGAGAGCGGTGGGGATGAGCCTGGCTTTATAGGTCAGAAAATGGAGGTGCGGGGCAGTTAGGGGATTGGGCTGGGTCAGCCCGTGAGTCAGTGGCAAAGGAGGGACCAGCGCGGCGAAGGCTTTATTAGCTGATGAGGGGTGGAGCGAGGCTCCGCAGGCAGGCGAGGAGCCACGCCGAGACACGGCATCGACCGAGCCAGGTCTCGCTCTCCCGCCCAGTGCGTCCCCCAACACCTCAACCTGCTGGCGATGCAGTCCCGGCCCCACTCCTCCTCCTAGTCCTCCTCCTCGCCGTGCCCGTGAGGGGCAGCCGAGCCCCTCGCCACAGCCCCAAACTCGCCCAAGGCGCAGCCAGGAAGGCGGTGATGGAGCAAGGTCAGTGAAACAGGTTTCTCCTCCTGGGTCCCTCGAGCAGGCGTCCTTCCCCGCGCGCGCTGCCGAGCTGCAGACTTGTTGACAGCGGCTCTCGTTAGCTCGGTTATTGAGCGGGGCCGAGGGCTGGGGATCTCTGCTTTGGAGATAGCGGCTTGGATGGGGCCATGGCCACCCCACGCGTCTTCCCATTCCTCCCCGGGGGGATAAGCGCACTGCTCAGCCTTTCCTGGCCTCGCAGGACCCCACGGGAGCCCCTCACCCCGGGAGGTGTGCCCTGAAACACCAACAGGGCCAGGGTGGTTGAAATAACGGGTGTTCTCGAGGGAGCTCTGCTGTGCCGGGGACACAGAGGGGTTTGGGGGCAGCAGCCCTGGCTGACCTCGGTGCCGTGGCCCTCAGCTGCCCCTGGGTGCTGGCGCGGTACCCACGCAGCCGGTGCCAAGCTCGGGGTTGTTTGTGTCTGTGGAGAAGGGCCAGGCTGGCAGTTTATCACCACTGAGGGCAAAGGCAGCATCCAGGCCAGCTGCCAGGAGCCTTCCTCTGCCCTGTTCAGGCCCTTTGCTGTCTCGTTGGAGCTCCCGGGGGCTCCTCTGTGTTTCTCACCAGCACTGCCCGTGGCCGGTGACACCCCACACCGGAGATGGGGAGAGGCAGGGGTCGGCCAGCCCGGCCACGGGCAGGTTTCCAAAATACCCAGGGGAGAGCCCGGGAGAAGCATCCAAGAGGGACGAGCACAGGCGAGAGTCCCTGGTGCCAGCGCCGGTTTTTGCTGTGCCATGGCAGCACCAGCCAAGCTCCACCACTTCCCCGCGGTGAGATAGTGGGTGGGGAAACAAAGGGATGTTGTAGGAGCCAGATCCGTCCTCGGCACCTCCCGAGAGGGCAGAGCCTGTCCTTGGGTGAGAGCAGCGTCGTGCTGAGCCCGCTGCCGGCAGCGCCCCGCTGCAGCCCTGCCCGAGCCAGGGAAGGGACCCTGCAGAGATCCATCCCCACCAGGGTTTAAGTGCTTGTGTAGGACTTACTACCTGGTTTAGGTGGTTTCAGGGCTGGATCGCACCTCGCAGCCTATGCTTCCTGCTCCTGGTGCAGTCCTGCAGGGGGTTGGGTGGTCCAGCCTTCGCTTGGGTGTCTCCTCTGGTCACAGCTCTTCCTGGTCCCGCTGGGACCTTCAGGGCTGGGTGGCTCTGCCAGCTTTGGGGAGCGCTGGAAAGTTGGGGCTCGGTGTCCTACAGCAGGGAAATACAGTTGTTGTCAAAGTGCATCCTAAAAGGTTAAAGCTCAGACAAAGATCAGGGAACGGGAGCAGCAGGAAGGTTGTGCTTGTGCCTCTGAAAAAGTGAGAGGTTGGGCGATAGTGAAGAAAACCAGGATTGTCACCAGTTCGTGGAGCTGTCCTGCAGCCCAGCCTGGCATTGCAGCCACAAACTGGGATGCCCAGCGCTGCAGGGCAGGTGGTGCCGCGGGGGAGGCAGCACCACGGCACGTGTGCTGATGAGTGCTGGCTGACCCCACACCAGCCCAGGGTCCCACAGCTCCCGTGGCGCCTTCACCATCCACCTTCCTCCCACTGAAGCATCCAGAGCAGGACACAGAGACCGTCCAGGGTCCTGCACTGCTGGTGTTTGCTCCAGCCGCTGCACTGCCTCAGCCAGCAGCACTACCAGGAGCTGCTGTCGGTATTGTCCGGGCTGTGTAGGGTTTCCACCCGCCGTCACCTCCAGGACCCGCGTATCCCCCTGAGCTGATCCCTCGTTCACAAGGGAGATGCTCTGTCCCTTGGGGCTGTGCAGGGCTGCTCCGTGCCCTCACCCAGGCGCATGGAGCGGCACAGAGCCAGCTCCATCACTGAGGCTCTAGCCAAGTTCTCCTAAAACCCAGTTCTCCGTGGCTTAGGCACCCCCACCAGCAGTGCTGGCCGTGACCACGTCCTCACTGCTGGTTTTAGGACCGTGCCGGCGTGAGCCAGGAGCCCGGGTGGCACAGGGGAGCAGGGATGTTCTGCAGCTGGGGACAGAGATCAGGCGGTGCCTGTGCTCAAAGCACTGTTATCCCCAGCAGCACCGTCAGCGCTCGGCAGGATGAATCCAGACCAACACCATGTACCTGACCGCAGCCACATCTTCACTCCGACTCGTAGTCCCCAGCGACAAGCCCTTAAATCCTTAAATCTCTCCATGTTGTTGAGGCAGGAGCCTGGGAGAAGTCTCCTGGCTTTTCCAGCTCCGCACAGTCCCATAGCTCCCCCTTAGCCCCCAGTTCCCCGAGCCGGGCTGCCGAGGGGCCCTGGAGGCTCTCGCAGAGGGGACGTTTCCTTGAGCGCTTCTGCAGAACCAGCCCCGTACCCCTGCCGAGGCTGGAAAAGGCTGTCACAGCCACAACCCCACAATTACAGAGCAAACCCGAGCTCCGGCCCTGCACCGAGCCCCGTGGGAGGTGCTGCCCTGCTCCTGACCCTCGGTCAAGTGACAGTCGGGGATTTTAGGGGAACACCCAGGAGGCAGCATCTCCCTTCCCTGTACCTCGAGTGAACAGCCTGCCCACATCAGACCACCAAGGGCAGACGGATTGGGGTTACCAGTGATGCCGCACACTTTGCTCTGCCCCAGCTCCCCCCCGGGATGCTCAGTGCCGTCTGCGGGTGCATCCCTGTGCTCCTCCGGCCGCTCCAGCTGAGAGCTAAGCCAGGGCGATGGGTACCGGGGGAGCTCACTCCAGCCCAGAGATGCTTGGTGGCAGAACCCACTGCATCCCCTAATATTTTGCTAGCATTTATCAATGGTGTGAAGCAGAAGTAGAAAATAATTCTCCCTGTTGATATCTAAAGCCAGCATTAAAAGAAAATGATACTCCATTCCTCCCACCTTCCCAGCCCGCTCGGCAGCTCTCTCTCCAGCAGGACACGCTGAGCTGTGTCCGTGCTGCTGCCTTCTGGGGCGCTTTGAATCAGAGAATCAGAGAATTTTTAAGGTTGGAAAAGTCCCTTGGGATCATCGAGTCCAACCATTAACCCTATTCTGCAAAATTCCTTCCTAAACCATCTCTCCCAACACCTCATCTAAACGCCCTTTAAACGCATGGGCAGATGGCAACTCAACTCCCTCCCTGGGCAGCCTATTCCAGGAGCTGATTTGTTTTGGGAACAGCCCCAGAGAGTCCCAAAAACCATTGCAAAGCCCCTGTGAGGTGCCATATCCAACCCAGGCTGTATCAGTGCTGCATCCAGCCCCATATTCGGTTGCAAGAGAAGCAGCGCGAGGCACAGCAAAGCCGGGGTGTGCCACGGGTGCTCTGGATGGAGCCCCTTCCCGCTCACCTCTACTCCTGCCACTGCCACTGCACGTTACTCAGCTGCTTGGCCAGGAAGTGAATCTCAGTCGGGATGGGCAGGAAATAATTAAGCGAGTGGTGTGCAATGGTCCTTGCTGGCCAGGCAGGTCCCAGACCCCACTGTCACCCTCTGGTGTGGGCACCGTGGCTGTCACAGCTCCAGGTGAGGCTGGAGGAAAGGAGCACTGGGCAGGGCTGAGGTGCACTGGGCTGGGCAGGTGCTCCAGCCCAAGGGAGATGCCTTCCTGTGGTCCCCTCTGCCCACACACCTACCTGGTGTTCCGCAGACGATGTTCTTTCTTGGTTCCCGTGCCAGCCCCACGTGGCATGGCTGAGTACACGTGCCGTTCGTTCAAGGGGAGCACCCAGTAACCCCAGTGCTGCCAGCAGCCTGCAGGAAGCAGCCACAACCCTCCCCGGGCCAGCCGCAGTGCGCAGCAGCCGAGGAGGGATGCTACGATGTCCACTTGGCACCTGCAAACCCTCACGTCCAACACCACTGCTGCACACCCTCCGTCATTCCCCAAAACCTCCTCTGCCTTCTCCCTCCTCTCCACCATGGTCTGGGGACCTGGATGGCTCCTCAGGATGGGGAGACAAGAGCAGCTGAGTGCCAGTGGGTGCCAACACATCCCCTCTGCGACAGCCGTGTGGGGTAAGGGCAGAGCTGGTGAATTGGAAACACTTTGGTGAGCGATGCTCCTCCGCTTGAGGAGCTGGGGCTGTGCAGCTCAAGGATGGGGTGTCCATGCTGTGGCCACACCACCGGCACAGCCCCTTGGTGTCATTCTCCTCCTTACACACCATCGGGAACAGGGAAACACTCATTCGAGCTAAACCCAGGGGACTGGTTTTGCTGGGAAGCCAAATTTCACACAGACACGAGGCGGTTTGGAGCCTTCAGGGACAACAGTCCCCAGGATCCCAGGTTCCCTGCCAGGGAGAGCTGCCCTTCGCTGCGCGGTGCCTGCAGGACCTGCGCCGTGTCCCACCGCCCAGGCAGGGATGAAAGCCGGTGTTTGCTCGCTGGCAGCACCGGCTCGGGGAAACCTGCCGCCTGCCTCGGTTTCTGTTTGGGAGGGTATTTAAGGGTGTTCTCCAGGGTGTGCCAGCCCTGGCCTCCACCCTGCTTTCACAAGCACCCTCTCTGAAAGGAGCTTGTTGTTCTCGGCCGTGGAGCAGATGCAATTAGCACCGGCGAGGTTCTCCCGCTGAAGGGCAGAGCGGCAACGGGGCCCGTCTGTGCTGAGGATCTGGGGACAGCTACGGCCCTTCCCTACTCCCAGGGAAAGCCAAGCCGTGGGTTGGATGGTATCACACACGCGCTTGAGGAAGGGGGTGAACTTAGCCACCGTAACCTCACCAGAACATTGGCCTTAGGCTGCGGGACTCGGCGCTTCTCGTTCCGTCGTGCTGCATCCCTCACAGCCCCAGCGGGCAGTGGGTCCCATCCTGCTCTCCCAGATCTGATCCCGGC
The DNA here is from genome assembly GCA_013389965.1 of Todus mexicanus. Taxonomy (NCBI): domain Eukaryota; kingdom Metazoa; phylum Chordata; class Aves; order Coraciiformes; family Todidae; genus Todus; species Todus mexicanus. The sequence continues at coordinate 32,003 of WEIS01090719.1, forward strand.
AGAGGGAGCTGTGACATTAGTGAGCTGTGACATTAGTGAGCTGAGCCACTGCTCTCCCTGCTGGGACAGCAGCCCTGGGCTTTGGAGAGGGACCAAAGAAAACAGCGCTGGGGCTCCAGCACTGCGCAGCCTTCATGGAGAACTTGCTGACTCAGCACAGCTGATCGCTCGCCCTTTTGCTTGGAAGTCAAGAGAAGAGTTATGCAGAATTTGTAATTTTGAATACAAAAGCACTTTTAGGCTAAAATTCACTGAAACTCCTTCTCAGTTTACATCCGTGCAGAAAGATCTCGGACCTTCCGTGCACGGTGGTGTTTAGCTGACGCCAGAGCAGCTCTGTTTGCAGTGGCACAAGGCTGGGACCCCACACCTCTCCTGGTGGGGCTTCAGCCACCTGGTGGGCAGCAGGACAGGGACCCACCTTCCAAAGAGTATCTGTTGGTTGTAAAGAGTATTTTTCCTCCTCTACCCCCCCAGGGCACGTACAGGAGGGGAGCAGCTTCACACTAAATATATCCCCATCCTCCAAATAGCAAAGCCACAGCCACCCCATCCCCAAAGCACCGGCATGGTCTAGATGCCAGAACCCAGGCTGAGCAGATACAGACTGCCAGGAGTCACTGTGCTCAGGTCATCCCTTATCACTGGCATCCTTGAGATAAGGCTGGATAAGCAGTACCAGTAACAACAGGCGGCAATTCTCTGATCGGGTAGTTTGCATCACAGTCTGAACAGGCAGGTTGCCAGCACCCCATGGCAAGGGGCTGTTGACTCCCTCCCATTAGGATATGCCCCTGCCCAGGTCCCCATCCTGTTTCTGCGCCCCAGAAGCATTTCTGCCACCCAGGAGTCATCCATAGATCATGCGTGTAATACCAGTGGAGCTGGGAGTGGAGGGCTTGGAAAGAGATGTGATGGGTCTGTGCAGAAATGCTGCGATTCGGAGCTGTCCTCTGAGCACTGCTGCATCGGGGATGCTTGGAAGAGGCTCTGGGCTGCAGCCCGGCACTAAGCTCAGTCCTGGGAAGCTGCTGGAGGTGAAAGTCAAGGTCCTTCACACACAACCTGCTGATGAGCTCAGTGTCCTGGAGAGACGGGACAGAAACGTTGTCTCCATGGGACAGCCTTTTGACCACTGGAAGGCAACTACCCAACTACCAGTACGTTCAAACCACTGTCCAGCACCGACTGGACTCATGGACGTGCTGAGCATCTGCTGGGTAATGCCAGGGCTGGCACGTCTCAAGCTGAACCACCCCAAACCACAGCAATCAGAACTCCCTTCCAAACCCACAGCATCAAACAACGCAACCGAGAACAAGGAGAGAGACCAGGATTCCCCAATCCCTCTGCTCCTCCAGCTCGAATCCCAAATCAACCACTTGCTCAAGGAAGAACGGATCGTTAATCATTTATTTTGGGTCCCTTTGAAAATACCATCATGTATCTCCTTCCGTTCGTGGCCTCGTACGGTGTCTCAGCCTGTGCCAGCACGGTGTCCTAGCCAGCTGCGACCGTCGTCCTGTTAAGGCTGGCAGGTTGGAGCTGCTCGGTCTGATCTCAGCAGTTGTCCCTCCGTACCAGGTACCGCCTGGGAGCATCGCACGGGCAGGGGGCAGAGCGAGGGAGCAGGAGAACAGTCCAGAGGGACTGGTGGGGATGGCTGTAGCTTTCAGCTGCCCCAGGAAGGGAGTCTCTGGCTTGTGTTTTCTGGCAACTTAGAACTGCGTTTGTATCTCGATCATTAGAAAAACAAAAATAATAAAATGCTGCTGCTGCTGCTGCTGCTATCTGCAAAGGGAAAGAGAAAAATCTGTCAGCACCCCGAGGATCCAAGACTGAGCGATGCTGAAGGCCTGTAAAACCAGCAAGAAGCACGCAGATGTTTGAAGGTGGAGAAGCTCAAGCACCACAGTGGATTGGGGGTCAGAGGATGTGACAGTGGGGACACCCACACTAACACCATTCCCTCCCCTCTAGAGCAGGCACGTGGTCCTTTGAACCAAACCGACAAATCCCTGGAAACAACATAAACCAGCAACAAAACCAACCCAGCTCTGCAGTCTCCAAGGGTCTGAGTAAGGTCTCAAGCATCTGAGGAAGGATTCCCAGCACCACTGGGCACTGCCGTCAGCCTGCTCCCACCGGGAGCTGAGGTTGATTTCCTCATGCATTCAAAAGATGAAGAGTCAAAACAAGCCTGAGCAGGGCTGCAAACCCCAGCTACAGGGACTCAGAGGAATCAGACCACAGAGCAGGCTGCGTTCACACAGGTTATGAAACAAAACAAGGGCTTCACATCCTGCCCAGCCACGTTAGGGCTGTTGAGAAACGAACTAACGCTATTGCCACCTCTCCAAACTCTCATGGTTTCCACACGAGCAGGAATTTGCCCACACACAGAAACACTGAGGTTACCCGGACTCCTACTCTTCCAAGTGGGTTGCAAACAAGACCTTACATTATCCACATTTCCACCTGCTGAAGGGTTTAATCGCTCAGAGGCCCCATCTCCTACTTACAGTTCAGTGTCTACAATGACATCTGGCTTCTCCAGAGTTTGTCGTCTCCTCTGGATGGCATCCACAATCTTTTTCCTGGGGCCCAAGGGGATATTGATGCTCTTCAAGTCATTTTCTGAACACAGCATGAGGGCCTCCAAGTCAATCTTTTCCTTCTTCAAGATGGAGATGAACTCAAACATGTGCAGGGAAGCCAGAAAAGTCTCCAAGGGGCTGGTGTCTGGTTCGTCGTCATCATCTAAGCCCAGCTCCACCTCGTCCCAGGGTAGCTCCTCCGCGTTCCTCTCCTGCAGGCTGTTGGCACTGCCAATGCTATCGTTGAGACTTGGCGAGCGCTGCAGGCGGCTCCGCAGTTTGACACCTACCCCATCCGCGTTGTCTTCCCCTGGCACAGCGGCGTCCTCCCGGCCGATCCCAAAAAGCCCGCTGCTGACGTAGTTGCGCCGGAACACCATGGTGCCCAGCCCCGGGCGGTTGAACAAGGAGTCGTGGCCAGAGTCGGTGCTGACTTCTGAGAGGGCCGAGTCCATGTGCAAACCTGGGTCACTTATGGCACGGGAGACGGTATCTTCATCCGTGAGGAACATGTCTCTGATATTCCGCCGAGTCCACTCCTTGGGGCTGGCGTATGTGCCCTGCTTCACGAACATGACGTCGTTCCCCAGCTGCAGACCGGACAGAGACCGCACGCTCTTCCTGCCGTCCTCGTAGATCTTGAACGTCCCGTCCACCTGCTTCTTCTTCTCTAGCTTCTTTTGTATTTTCGTCTTTCCCTTGGCTGTGCCGTGGATGGTGGCTTGAGAGTATGGCAGGGAAGTCACCATAGACATGTGTTGGAACTTCTTGCTTAAGGTGCTACTCGAATAGCTGGAGAAGCTCATGGTGTCCGAATTATCCGACATCTCCTTTCTGTACCGTTTCTCCATCCTTTCGTGGTGCTTCTTCTGCAGCTTCACACAGTCCTTAATCCTCCTCTCTGCATCCCGAAAGGCCTTGTCCTTCAATTTGCTCACCAGCTTCGGGTTGAGGCTGCTCTGCTTGGCAGCGATAGAGTCCAGGTATCGCACACACTCCATGTGCCCCTTCATGGCTGCCATGTCCAGCGGGGTGTGGTAGTCGTTGTCCAGGCACCAGATGTTGGCCCCAAAAGAGATGAGGAAGGAAAGGCAGTTCAGGTGGCCATTGGCTGCTGCCAGGTGGAGCGGGGTGTTCCCCCAGATGTCACATTTGTCTGGATCACCCCTAAACAGCAAGAAAACCACGCGGTTAGCATGCGGGCACGGCTGACAGACTATACTGAGGTATTCCCTGTTGCGCGGGGGCAAATCATTGCCATCAGCTGCTACCTCCTCACAATAGGAAGCTACACACCACAGCTTAATTTTGAGGACTTCTTCCAGAGGGGTGTACCACTACCATGGAATCACATGCCTGACACGCAAGTCTGTGGTGATTCTTATGAGTTGAATTCAGCCCTCAGGAGATGCACGTTCCTGCATCGAACCAGCTTTTGGAGGGAGACCAGCCACGTTCTGAACAGCCCAGAACTTAAACAGGGGGCTGATTCCAACTCAGACCTTAAGCTTGCGATAAAATTTCAAGTCTCAAACATCCCATTAAATTCTAGTCAGATTCTACCTTCAAATCTTGACTTCACTCAGATTCTGTGGAGGGATATCCCAAAATACCTCTCTAGACACTACATCCTCTGTGGGACACTATGGGGTCCCACCACGACAGTGGCACCACCACGGAACAGCCATCGTCAGCGGTGCTTCTGGAACCCACCAGCTGCTGCACCTTCAAACCCTCCTGTTCTTTGGTGCCTGGAGAAATCTGGGGCACAAACGAGCACGTTGTCAGTAGAGGATAGGAGCGAAGTTGCTGGCACTGGCCTTGGGGATGGAGTTTGTGGGGGTTCTGCTGTACCCTGCTTGGTCTCGATTGCACGGCTTGAAGCGCGTTGGTATTAGCACATCCTGAGAATCCAGTTTCAGAGAAAGTGGAGATTAGGTTTCTGCACTCCTCAAGAGCTGGACACTCGACTAATGCTATTAGCATCTCCTCTCACACTGGCCCCTACCCCAGCAAGCTGCTGACAGGGCACAACCTCTTGCCCACATGCCCTGCCTCCCGTGACACCACGGACACAAACCCAGGATTCAGGGGAACTCTGTCCTCCTGACATTCCTCTGTATTTGTGATCTGCTGAAACGAGATAGTTCACACCCCTGCTGGCACCAGCCTTCGCCCGAGCGCGTGTGCTAATGATATGCAGCCAGCAGCAGTATCTGTCAACAAGGCGCTCTCCCTTCGTGCGCATGGATAAGGCAAAGCCTTTTATTAAGCCTGTGCAGCTCCACCACCCTCAGGAGCAACTCCCCGCGGGCAGCAGGGCTCTGGCAGAGCTCTGGCTCAGCACGGCTCCTGCCCATTTCTGCACCACCCTTTCAATGAGCTCTAGAGGAACCAAGCACCGCTTCTCTACCATGAAGACCTCAGCTCCAAGAACTGGTGAAACCAGAAGCCCAGAAGGCAAATGCACGCTGGAGACCTTCAGCCTGTGTTACTTCACTCCTTGCTGCTTTAGGACCTGCATTGCCAAGAGCTGGGAGCAGCAGAGCCCAGAACTCTCTCCCAAAGCCCACGTGCTCTGTGCCATGGCTCGTCTTACTTGAAAGGATCCAAAAACTACTTCAGAGAAAGAGCACAGAGCATGAACACTCCCTCACAGGAGCTGTGGGACTTCTTTCCCCTGCTGCAAGCCCCAGTAACAGCCTCGCCCGGCATCTTCACCCTCCCACCCTGCAGGCAGGGATGGTCTGTCCCTACTGGACACTGCTGGTCAGGGAACAGCAGAGCTGGAGTAGACCCCCCCTGGCTGGTGTAATGACTAGCTCACAATCCTCAGGCTTTGCTGACATCTCAGCTTTATAATACTGAAGGGAACATGATTCTGCACAAGGCACAAGCAATAAAGAGAATGTCCAGAGGTTAAACTGGAGATTATTTGGACTCAAAGCATGAGCTTCCTGGCTGTGTTCCCCCAGAGCTCCTACAAGGTGTGCTTGGCTTTCCCCTTGTGGGACCATCAGCAGGAGCTCCACCACGCATGTGTTTTCCCCAGATGTGTAGAAACTTAGAAATTACAACCTTGAGCCTGCTAGCAAATTCAGCAGGTTAGTCAAAAGCTTCAAAATTGTGTAAGGGCCAAAAAGACCCCCAAACCCTACAGGACTTCAGTATACAGAGCCTTTGACATCTCTCACAGAAGCAGAGAAAGTCTTCAAGGACGGGTGCTTTGGAAAAGGGCAGGAGAACACAGGGTTGAGGAGCTGTGAAGCCAGCAGAAGGAGAGGAGGGAGCTGCCAGGACTGTGACAATGCCCATTTTCCAGGAGCGGTAACTCCCCAGCCCTTGCCCCTACCCTCGTAGTGACATGTCCAGGCTGGGAAATTCATGGGGATGATAAATATTTGATGAATTGCAAGAGAGGAGTAAATTATTGATGGAGCTGGATTAAAGAGCCAGTGAAACAGAAACTGGCGGCGCTGGCAGTGGGACTCCAGCGCGTGAAGGGTTGTTCGTTTGTTTACATGTGCTCTGAACGGGCACATGTGTGCCTGACATGGGGGCAGCTGAGCCAGGGCACCACGAGGGTCCCAACAGGAGGTGAGCTCATGATGTGGACGGTGACTTTGCAGCAAACTCACTAGAAGTAATCTTGCTCCCCAAGCCAAGAGTATGGATCCGTGCAGCCCACCTCAGAGCTCATGCTCCCGTCTGCCTGGTTCAGGTGGCAAAGGGTAAAGCCAGGGAGGTCTTGGTGGACTCATATTTGAAGGTCTACTTTTCTCAAGCTTTTCACCGCCTCAGAGAGTAAGAAAGAGCATCAGAACCAGCTTTCCTTGGACGTTTCCACCATCTGGAAACAAGAGTATTACAGCAAAATTAGATCTCTAGGTCCCTTTGCCCTACAAATGCCTGCCGCAGGCGCTAAGAATGCATCAGAAGGAAAGAAGAATAGTGACTTGCAAAGTAGAGGTGTTTGATCCAGCACAGATAATAAACATGAGGCCCTGCCTCTGGCGGGTGTCCGTCCCAGCAAAACTTCACCTCCAGGGTGCTGCCCGTGAGGAGATGCTGACTGCAGGGTCCACTAAGTGGGAACGTATTTTAATAACAGGTGTGAAGCAGCAGCACTTCTCAACTTCAAAGCGTTTTCGAGTGCTGAGTCAACTCCGGTAATAATGATTATTAAAAACGCTACTAATTGAGCCCCTTAGGTGGACATGTGCATGTCCTGAGTCACTGCGTTCACACCGTGACACGCACGCTCACTCCCTTCCTGCTGGTTTTTCCCCTCCACTTCTCCTGTAGGATCCCAATTAGCCGGGGAATCCAGCAGCACTTACATACGTCTTTCCCTTGGCCGCACGTGTGAAGTTCTTCCGATAGCAATGGGCTGGCTCACCCCTGGGTGATGGGTGTGCATGAAGGATCAGGCCCTCAGAGCAGGACCTAGCTGGGTGCAGAAGGATCAGGCCCTCAGACCAGAAGCCAACTGGGCGTAGAAGGATTTGACCCTCAGATCAGCCGCCACTGGGGTGCAGTGCGCTTCTGTCTCTATGGTTTTGGATATAGGAAGAGGAAGAAGACATTTATGACTTGAGATAAAAAACAAGCACCAGCTTCAGCACAGCCAGGTAGGGCAATGACCCAGGCAAAGCCTAGAAATGAGCAGAAAAGATGAAGGGTTTGGACCCAGAGCAGAGCCTTGGGTCCTGTTTCCCAAGCTGGTGGCAGGTCAAGGATTCAGCTTTTCACCAGATCCCTCCAAACCCACCACAGATGCTGTGGATGAGGCTCATCTCAGGGCTCTGTGCCTCTCAGCAGCCAGAGGCGAGGCTGGCAGTTATTGGTACTGCTGAGAATCACTGCTGGCTACGCTGGGGCAGTGCCTGGGGACACGTCTACTGGCTCAGCACCTCGCCATGCCCACAGCTCAGGCTGACTCCAGGCAGCCAGCTCAGGTGCAGGAAGCAAGGAGGCTGTGACAGCAACAGCACTCCACCCTGCTCCTTCACCTTCCCGGCAGGCCATCACCTGGGGGAAGGTCCCCACCAACACGGCCACGTTGCTCCTGGCAGTCACATTGCCATCAGCCCTGTGGCATGCTGAGGATGCACATCACCTTCACGTGCCTTGTTGCAACCTCCAATGCAACCCTGCCCCGGACCGTGGCGACATGACCCTGCCGGGCAGCCTGGTTGATGTCAGGAGCCATCTCATCCCTCCCAACCCACTGCTGAGCCACTCGCACTCCTCTGCCATTAATGTCCAAAGCATCTGTGACTCCTGCTTTTGTGAGAAGGGAAACTGAGGCACTTCTCTGCAAAGAAACGTCGGGTGACAAAGCTGACTGTGGACCGGTCTAGAAGAAGCTCTCCTGTCATCCTTTCCAAGGCAAGAAAGTCCTGACTGCTCCCAGCCGAGGCCCCCAGACCCATGGTTAACTGGAGCTGGAGTGATGCCCGACGCTGCCACAGCGGCTCAGAACGAACCGCGCTGAAGAATTACCGCCTCTGAAAAGCTGCAATCCTAAATGCCAGTCAGCCTGCCTTTTCCCAGCCATCACGGTAATTGAGTTTGCTTCCCTCGCTGGAGCCTGGCCAGGAGGAAGAGAAAGGCTTTTTGTGTTGCAAACAAGAAGGATGAGGCACTGCTGATCCCCCCCACCCCAAACCCTCTCTCTATCCCCGTGCAAAGGTGGCACGGAGGCACAGACACTTCACCAGCTGCTACGGGCAGAGCAATGAGCTTCCTTACCCCTTCCGTGCGTGTTGGGACGACAAACTTTCCTCAAGGATTCACCAATGGATTGATCATACTTTCTTTCCCCCTCCCCATTTCAGCCCTACAGCACAATCTGCTGAACACGTGGGCGTCCGAATGAGGCTCCTTCACTGTTGACAGAGCCCAGAGAATCCCAAGTGTCCATCAGCCTGGCCTGCAGCAGGGCACAATAATCAGAGCGGTGATTTTTGTCCCCAGCAGCCCCTGTCACAGCCCTGCTTTGTCCGGGTGCCTCCAGCCAGCCTCACTAGGACATTTCATAACAGTCTGACCCCAGCACTCTATCTCCGTACTTGTCTGCGCACCAGAACTACTGCTCAATGCTGCCAAGGAGGATTCGGTGTTTCTTGCTGCCCCAAGACTCCCCCACCATCCCCTGCAGTCCAGTTGGAGGCTAACCAGGGGTCCTCCTTCTTGCCTCCCAGTTGTTCTAGGGCAGGTGCAATAGGAACACATCCAACACTGAATGAAGTTTCATCTCTGAACAAGACTTAAACGCCGCTGCACAGCATCCCAAGCGCTAGCAGATAATTACAGGACCTGCCAAGGGGCTTTCCTGCCTCTCGCTGACCCAAAGCCAGCTCCGGGGAGCAGAGGGGTGCCTGCGGCCGTACCAAGCTGAGCGGCAGGGTGAGGAGTTATCGCTGATCTCTGCATGGTCCTGGGCGAGGATCTGACATATGGAGAGGAATGCACGGATGCAAATGCATCCTGCAGCCTCAGACACACACTGTGCTCCACTATCCATCATGTAAAGGGCACTAGGCTTTTGCCAGGCTGTTTGCCCTGTCAGGAACAAATGTATATTAGGCTGTTAATTAAAGAGCGGCCAAGCTGCACTCGGACGTGACTGAGCCCACGAGGACCTTCTAATTCAATGTGAATTTATAAAAAGGGCCCCTCCACAGACAAGCAGCTTCATGGAGAGGCAGAAGCCACTGGCTTGGGTGTGAGGGTTGGCAGGGCAGACACTGGTGCTGCAGG
>WEIS01090733.1:0-25811 GCA_013389965.1 Todus mexicanus
ACCCAGCCCATTCTGTGATTCTGTAAATACTTGAGGATAATAATACACTGTGGATTAGCTTTTAGGTCCAGGCACAACAGCACCTTTACTGAATCCTGTCTCTGTGTTCTATATCCAGATTAATTTGTTTCTTCCAACTTAATCCTGAGAGAAGACAGGCATATTGACATTTCACATGAAACTAAATTAATTTAGTGAATGCATATTTACTTTTCAACACAACAGATTCAGAAATAGAATCAGAGAGAGGGATTTAGCTGAAAAGTGGCACTGACTTTCTAGTAGTTCAGGAGCAGTGTTCTTCTGGAGGACTTCTGTTTGTGGCCAGAGCATATGACAGAGGATGCAAGTTGTCTCAGACAAAATTCTGCTTGGTCTCAGAATTTGGAAAAAGATTTCATCTTACTGCCTGAAGAAAGTTTTATGTTTGCCACGTATTTGAGACCTAGAATACCAAATAGCCAGAGTCAATGGATGACGTGCTTGGCACAGAAGAGGAAGGGAAACCCACAGGGCTCACTTGCCTTGCTGCAGATCGTCCCTGGGAAGGAAGGAGGCTAGGATCAGAGGACGTGTCTGAGGGGTGCAGTTGGAGAGCCCAGGTGATATGGCTCGGATGAGAGAAGTGCTGCAGAGTAACCCCCAGGATCTGTTGATAGTGATGTTGTCAGCCTGGACTCCTGGTTGCCATGGTTACAAACAGCCTGTCACACTGACCAGTAACAAAGATGTGCCCTCCGGTTATTTGCTGCCTCTTTCATACATTGCCCACTTTCCATAATGATTTATTCCAATTGCTTAACGCTTCTTAGAGAAATATTCATCGCCTTCTGGGGCTCAGTTCTTCATCCTTCCCCAGCTCCCACTAATAATTCAGAACATTGTAGAATTGGAACCAGTAACGGTGTTGTAACTTTCTTTTATTTTCCACAGCAATTTCTTAGATGTTAGCAGGTTAATTTTTAAGGAGAATATTTTAATGACTTTTTTTCTTTTATCCCAATATTTAATTATTTTAAAATAATCACTAGTAAATTAAGCTCCTCTACCTTTCTTTCAGACCTGCCTCTCAGCCTCAGTGCTTACTGCAGAGCTCGCAGACAAAACTGGAAACTAAAGCAAGAGCTGACTTAACTATTTCTAGCTCTTGAAATTGGAAACATGTGAAAGCATAAACTGGGAGATGTAATTGAAACATTAATGTTTCCTGTAACCATTGTAATAATCTACCAGATATACTGTTATCAAGGACCACTGGGTTAGCATCATAATATTAAGCATGTAGGAAGGGTGTAAGCTTTTCCACTGCAACACAGAAGTGGCTTTTGGGCCCTACTCTGGTCCCTGGACTGCAGAAGTCCTCTGTGTACTGGTACAGTTTGAGGAAGAAAAGGATAGCCTCACATTCAGGATCCAGAGTTTTGCTGAGCTTTTTATTGTACTGAGTGACTAAAGCTACAGAAATCATTGAGGTGAGATCAGGTCAGCTTCAAGCTGCAGACACCTCAGATGACCAAACTGTGTTGTCTCATGAGCACATCATGTCCTGGGAGAGACTGGCTGGGTAAGGTATGTCCTTGCTATTTCTCCAGATGCAATGCAGCTTCATCAAAAAGAGCCTTCTGCCACCAAGAGAGTCAGGGAGAGTCAGGTTTGATGTCCTCAACATGTTGCCATCATATGTACCGCTCAGCATGGAATCTACTATCCTTGACTGTCTCTTGACATCAGCAGCTGAACATCTGTCCACTGGGGAGAACAGCATTTTTAAGTTAACCTGTATTTGCACAAGCTCTGCAGAAGCATTTATCAAAGTTTATTAGGTGTCTGAATTGCTTAGGCTGTCATGTGGGTTTTATTTTTTCTTTAATTATAAGCAATATAGCAAGTAATTTTTTTAGTGGACAGAAGTCCCCTCTGCATCATCACTGGTTTATGATAGTGAGTCTCGGTAATCAGATGAGGTCCTTCCACGCTTTATAAACACCTTCACAGCTGGTTCGTATTTTCATGAAATGGTCTTTCCCTCTCTGATCCTTCAAGTCACTCTTTCCACCACAGATCCTTCTCCCTGATGGTGTGGAAGACCAAGGTACGTTACAGCTACCGCCCTCGGCGTGAGGGGTCACCCAGCACTTAGTGTTCCTCGTGGGAACAGTAAGCTGAGTTGTGAAATGGCCGCCGCAGTTCTCCAGCATGCACTGGTGAGCAAAAGGCTGCTGCTCCTTAGTGAGGGATGTGCAAAGTGCCTTGAATTACTGCAAGTGTGGGGAATAATCACAGGATACCCTTGAAGTCACCAGGGAGTATATCACATGCTCGCGAGTCCACATTCCACTCAACTTCTTGAGTATTGTAGCTGGTCTCACATGAGATTTTAAAATCACTTTCCTGAGGAAAGTGATAGACAGTGTGATGCTGCCCCTGTATTTCATGCAAGTTAACACTGTTATCTTCTGATAGCTAAATTATTAACTCCTGTCATTTGTATGCTGCTTGTCTGGGCTGGCTGGCCTTTAAAATAATAACTAGAAATTAAACCCCACCCCTTAGAAATACAACTCGCACTGCACCTAGGAAATGAGCTGAAGCAATTCTGACATATGGCAGGAGATGACATACATGTTCCTGCTACAGACCTCCCAAAACATTGCAGGAAAATGAGTGGCCTTTTGCATCATTTCCATGCACATTTCTTCCTGTCTTTCTGCAAATCAGCACCTTTCACTGTGCAAGGAACAGAAGCGAGCAAAGGGAGCAGCACAGGACAGCAGAAAAGATGACCAAATGTAACATAAACCATGAAGAAATTGCAGGTATAGCCAGGCAGAGAAACCTCTAATTTTTCACTAATTCAAAAAGTTTCTTTGTTTGTGAAATCAGATTGCTCTATATTTGAAGAACTGGGAAAAGAGAGCAGTTAAATGAGGGAAGGCTGAAAGACAATGTCAGGAATAGGGAATAGAAGAAAATTACATATGCCAACTTTTGTACAACTCGAAGACTTACCTTAACTACTTTCATTTTCAATCAATCTCAAATCTTAAATGAAAAAAAAAAGGGAATGTTAATACAATGATTTTCTATTCATCATGAATAATAAATGGCATAATTTACAATTCGAATATCTCATGTTTGCAAATGAGCTCTCGTGGTGAGTCAGAAGGCAATGACCAAAGCAAATTCATCATGTGAACTGATGCAAGGATGTGGTAAATCCTTCACGTTGCTTATAAATCACAGGGCTTATTGCTGCACCTATTTCCCTGAACTTCTGTTCTTTCAAGCCATTTGATTCATCACAGTCACCCTGCAGCTATTTCAATTGAAGAAAAAGTACCTGGAACTTCAGGATTTCTTCTTTTGTGTCTGTGCATGAGAGCTACACACACCTACACATGTGTACATGGAGACAGGTTACAGGAGACTCATCACTCCTTCGGTTGGTAATTCCACGTTTAGACAACCACAGGCCACAGAGAAGACAACACCACGATCAAGAAGTGGAAATTCCTGCTAAGTACTGCCAGAGTCATTTGTGCAGAGGAAGAGAGTGCTGCCATCCCCAGCTACATCACTAGGCGCTGCTGAACAGCCAGCCCAAGGCTGAGGTGGACCCTTGCAAGGTCAGTCCCATCCCATCCTCTCCCTCACGACTGCTCATTTGTGAGCAAGAGATTAACAGCTTCAGATAAACATAACATGGCAGAGGTGTGGATGCAGAGCACTATGTGTGGGTTCAAAAGAAGGGAGGAGAAATTCCTCCTGGGATTGGTCTACCAAATCTGAAAATGTGCCATCGAAAATGGGTATTTTATGGCAAAGTAGCTATTGGAGACCAAGGTTCCCAGTCCAGGTGAACATTTTGAATATATAAAAAGAAAGAACTCAAAGCATGGTGGTTCAAAAATAAATGTTACTATTCTTTGAATTTGGCCTTGGATATTTTGTAGAGATTTCTCTTCTAACAAATGACTCGGGAGGGAGATTTGTCTTCAAGTACCACTGCTTCCACTGCTATTAATAATGATGATTTTTAATGTAGGGAAGGATTGTGGAAATCTTTGTAATTTCTCTTCTCACGGATATTTCCATGAGGGGAAAAAAAATGTACTGCACACTGTCTTTGGTTTTGAAGTCTCATCCCAAAATGCAACTTTCTTTTTTCCTTTTTCTGTCTCCTCTATTAGTCCCTTCTGACCTCCTCCAAGAAGAAGATAAAGAAATTGAAAAGAAGAAAGGAAGGAAATATAAAGAGTTGGAAAAGAATCTATTTTCCTACTTTTCTTAACCCTTCTTCCCTGTACACATTATAAATCTTTGGATGTTAATTACAAATTTTTTAATTAAAACAAGTAATCATGATGGGATGGCTACATGTTCTTCAATATTCATCTGTGTTCAGAGGAGCCACAGTGAGTCTTTTCAGTGATTTCAGCGGGCACTCCTTCAGTGTCCTATTTTTGGCTGGCAACCACTGCATTTACACACTTTATGAGAAGAACTAAGCTGTACTTACATCTTAATAATGCTAGGAATAAAACAGATGATAAAATCTTGCAGAGGCAGTCTGTCAGCTTTAGTGATCCTTTGATACCTGCATGAGTTACACCTTTGCTTCTGACCTGACAGCACGTTTAACTAGTCATGGCCTACCTATGCTGAATGCAGGTAGCCCAGGACAAGACCTTGAGTCTTTGGGAAGATCCATATGAAAACAGCACTCCTGAAAGCCAAAACAAATACATCAAGCTCGGTTTTTTTATAGTGTTGAGAGACACTTGAGAATTTAGTTTGTTAATTCTTAAAAAATCAATCCCAATCTCTTTATAAAAAATACATCTGCTTTAATTAGTTATGTAACTAACTCCTTCATTATAACCCTGTGTACCAGAACAACATGAAAGGAATGGGAGCGAGGAGTACACAAAATAATAAGAGGTGCTGGGACTGCAATACACTTTTGAATAATTTGGCAGGTCTCTGCTTGGTAATGACAAACACAGGAGCAGAGATTATCCCAACAGCTGCAGCAATGTGGCAAGTTTCTTTATGAAGGTAAGTTTGATGTGAGCTAAATCAAAGTAGCAACCAATATTCTTTTAAGCCACTAATCCAGGGTCAAGGAAATGCTTTAAACAAATGCATGTTTTTGCATTTTGCCAAATAATCACAGCTTTCAGGAAGGAATTTGAAAAAACCCCAAGGCAACACCCCACCTAACTAGAAACAATGTGCACACCAGGGCCCCCTTCAGTAAGGTTTCTTCTATGATTCCTCATTATTTTCTATGTTTGTTACCTTCTTACTTTGTGTGTGTTTGTTTGGTTTGTGGTTGTTGTGGGGTTTTTTTTCCCTGGAAAGGAAGGAACAATCTAGCCACAAATAACACAAATGAAAGACAAACATGTGGTCTTGGGACATGGGGAATCCATGTTCACCTCCACAGAAGCGCTCCTGTACCCCAGTGCCCTGTCATTCTTGCTTTAGTTAGTCTGGCTTTTCCAAGCAGTGCATGATGTAGCCCGCATTGCTTTGGCAAGCAACAGGGTACTGGTGTAAGGTGGAGCAGGGTATGGCTGGCTTTGCAGCTAGGATGGTGGAATCATCATCCCTGGAGGGATTTTAAAGCTGTGGAGATGTGGTGCTGAGGGACATGGTTCAGCGGTGCCCTGTCAGTGCTGGGGGAATGGCTGGACTCGATCTTAAAGGTCTTTTCCAACTAAAATGATTCTGTGATCAAAAAGGGATTGTGCTGGCAGTGTAGAAAAGCGGAAGGAGTACCCCGTATTAGAGGAGGAAGCACGGTCCTTGCTGAGGTGGAGGGTAGTGGCACTGTCCCCGTCACCTCCAATGATCACCAAGTCAAACTGTGAGTGCCACAGGGAATCACTGTCTATTTCTGGTGCCTACCAGCTGGGTAACAAACACATTGCGACTGTGCCGTTGGCTGTAGTCCCTACAGACTTTGCTCTGCTCAGGCTTCAAAAATACCAGGATACGCAGTTTAATCCCTTTGGTGCTCTCACTAGGCAGATGTTCTGGTTGTGTGGCTTAAGCAATGCTCATGCCCCTGAAAATAACCAAATTCTGCCCACGAGAGAGTGTCTGTTGACTAATCGATTTTCTGCTCAGTGTCCCAACCAAAATATGAAGGAGAACAGATTTTGGAGAAACCTTCAGTCTTTCATTTTCATGCCACTGATACTTTGTTGGATTTGTACTTTTTCAAATTATTTTTTTAAATAAGGAAAGTAGATCATTTCACATTGAAAAACATATTTTCTGTGAAAAGCTAAGACATTGCATGGTGATCATTTTGAAACAAAATGGTATCTAGAAAATATTTCCTCCATTTCTTCTTCTGGATCAAAACTTCATGCCACTTTTGACCCAGCTTCACTAAGTTGCAAAATTGTCCTAGATCTGCTTTTTTTCTTTTTCTTTTCTTTTTTTTTTTTTTTTTAAAAAAAAATTCATTAAAACACTTGGCCCGGCCGCAGTTCTAGTTTAATTTCCCAGAGCCAGAGGTCATAGTCTAATCAGTTTCAGAAAAGGACCTTTCTGTGTAAGGTCCTTGTTCCCACTGGTGGCAGCAGGCAAAAGAGTGACACGCCACAAATAACTATGAGTCAACAGGGAGGAAGCGTGGCTGGCTGTACCTGGGGTTTTGTATTCAATGAACAAGCTGAGAAAATGAGATTTTTAATTTTTTTTGTTTCAGCTATTATAATTGTTATGCAGAGTTTTTAAAAATATGTCACGGAAATTTTGAGGCAGCCACGTTACTCTTTAGTTTGCAACTGCAGGAAGTGCTGAAGACCAATACCAATTGTCACTAATCTCACCCAGTAAACACACAGCGCTGAGAACATCTCCACAGAACGAGCACACAGGGTAGACTGTAATTGATTGCAGAGCTTTCAACTTTGTCTAAATAAGGCAGCAGAATGTAGGCAACATTTTTCATTCGAGTCAGATCACTGTAATGCTCATCGAATGCGGGAATTTCTTAAAATTCTTGCTAGAATCTGAAGGGGGTCTCCCACTCAAAAATTTGAGATGACATTGCCATTTTTCCTAAATCTCCCAGGCCTTTTGTAATAGCTTGCTTTCACTCTCAAAGAAAAATAGCTCTTTCTGGCTAGAGTAATTCTTCACATTTCTGATAAATCGTGGACTGATTTGGCAAGTGCTGTGAATTAAAGATATACATGTCAAACAGATCGCTTAGAAGCTGATCAAGAGGAAGTTAAAGTGTCGGCGCGTAAAATAGAATTAATTAAAACTAGGAAATGGCTGTCGATTTTTTTTCCCATGAATAATTGTGATTCTGACTAAAAGAAAGACATGGATAAAAAAGCCACAGCACATCAAATAGTGTATATCACTTTAAAAAAAAAAAAAACCAAAACAAAACTCTGGTATTTAGAGGGGCCTGAGTACTTTTAAAACAAATGACTGTGCACCAAGTGTGGAATTCCACTGCATCATATATCCTTGCTTACCTCGAGAACGCTCTGGAGCCCTCCAACAGGACTGCTGAATGTGCCAGACTCAGGAGATAAACCACCATCCCTGTGGGCTCCACCAATGCCAACAGTTCTCCTGGTTTAACAGGTTTGTGCAGGCTCTGGTGCCTGGTCTCAGGCTGGCTCAGGGTGTCCTGTCACCCTGGGCTGAGTTTTGAAAGTTGCCACCTTGGCAGTGCGGGTTTTTGTCAGCACTCTTGGAAGCTGAGTAGCAATAGGGTACAAAACCATAATTATTCTTTCTTAGCCAAAGGTGGTCCCCGTGGAGACCCTTTTGTGTGATGACTTTGGCAAGATACATTAGCTGGGTAAACAGAGCTGACAGAGCCGCCAGTCCACTGCTTTGTGCAGGAGCTGGGTGCAGATAAAGCAGTTGCTTTAAGTAGTTGCATATGTAACTACACAGATGTATATGTACATTTATCTATGTATTAATCATATTAATATGATTAAATATTCAGGAATTTGTTTGCACTGGTTGTGGGGCTTGATGCAAGGATTCTGTTTTGGGAATTAACTTGAATTATGCCACATTCATAATAGTTTTAATTATAATTTAGTGTATTCTGCATTATGTTAGAAAAAGGAGGAAAAAATGGAAGGGAACACAGAGCCATCAGGACTGAGACACTGTGGTTAACGTCTGTCAACATCTGTTTTCAAGATGGTGGCTACTGGAGGAAAAGGTTGACCCGTATTTCAAGACTACAGCTCTGCTGTAATTAAGCACAAAGGCAGTTTATTTTTGGAGGCTTCTCTCCAGTGAAAGCTCCCCAGGACTGTTTCTATTAAGGATAAGCACTTTCAGCAACAGCAAGTGCAAAGCTTTTCTCAGGATGGCGTGAAAGCCACGCCATCCCCATCAGTCATAAGGAGATATTGTACAGGAGAAGTGTAGCCAAGTAAATACAGCTCAGCTGACCCTCCAGAACACACTGTGTGGTGGAAAAGGAGCATTTATTTGAGTAAAACCTTCATATTCACTTAAAAGTTATGAATAGTCTTTCATTTGTTCTGTAAATACCTGTTGAAGCATATTTCTGTTTGCAGCATTTTGAAGAATTAAATCAGGACCTACAGGAAAGATGAGGAGGGGTCATTGATCAGGGAGTGCAGTGACAGGACACGGGGTAATGGATTTAAACTGAAAAACAGTAGATTTAGATTAAATATTAGGAAGAAATTCTTTACAGTGAGGATGGTGAGACACTGGTCTGGATTACACACAGATAGGGCAGATGTCCCATCCCTGAAAGTGTTCAAAAAGAGGTTGGATGGAGCTCTAAGCAACCTAATCTAGTAGGAGGTGTTCCTGCCCACGGCAGGGGGGTTGAAACTAGATAACCTTTAAGATCCTTCCAACCCAAACCATTCTACGATTCTATATTTACTTGTACAAGTAACGGTGCCTGACTTTGTCTGGTTCTTTGATGACTCTTTCAGGACAGACTCAGGGAGTAGAAATGACTTAGGTGTCAAAGTCCCCTAATTAAGATTGAACTGCCTCATCCCAACAGCTGCAACAGAGAGCTGGTGAGCCCTCCAAAGAATGAAGTTCCTGGAGTATCCACTTCATAACTTCTACTGTGAATGAATACGACTTACTTATTACCACTGAATCTGGAGAAGAATGACGTGAGTTTGAAACCTGGTGCCATTCCATACCTACTCTGCAGAAAACAAAAAGCTGTTAATGCTGTAGAAGTTGCCTTCATGAAATCAGTCATTTTTTTCTCCCCCTGTATCACTTTCTTGTCAGATTTAGAGCGCATTGCATTTCACCGTGGCAGACTACTACTTTGTAGCTCAGATCGTCATTCTTCTAATAGCATTAGTATTTGATTTATAATATTTGTCTAACATAAGTAAATCTGGCAGAAGGCAATTAAAATAAAGTTCTCCAAGTTTACTAGGGTTTCAAGCCTAGAGCAAGCTTAATTAAAGTCAATCATGGGAAAAAAAGCACTTAGCCTTGTAGCCCTCCACATTTGTCAGACATCTGAATCATGGGAAAGGTTAATTAGAGTCAAACGAGGAAAAAGTAAACACTGAAAGTGCTTTCTGGGGTTCATTAAATTTAAATAAGTCAAAATATGTAATATTCAACTTTGTAACAGTGATCCACGCACATCTCTGTCTCCTTTCCTACAATCACAAATCTTCCAAACATACTGAATTAACATCCCTTGAAAGGCCGACTCTTCATTACGCCACAATTCCATGGCTCCGCTTCGGCGATGAAAGGGAAGAAAATGAAATTTTTATACCCCTTTACATTGACAGAAGAGAGTAAAGCACCTTTGTGTATATATTCATTTCAAAAGCCGAATGTTGTTTTTGCCTTTTTTTATTATTTTGCAGTGTGGCCAGAGCCCTTGCCGCCGAAGACTGAGGCAAAGAAGTCATGGAGTACCTCAGCCTTCTCCACATCCCTTGTGACCAGGTCTCCATTTTCCTCCCGGAGAGGCCCCCATGTGTCCCCTTACCTTTCTTTTGTCATTGATAAACCTGTAGAAATTTTTCTTGTTCCCCTTTATGTCCCTGGCCAGATTTCATTCTATCTGTGCTTTAGCTTTCCTAACCAGATCCCTGACTGCTTGGACAACTTTATAATCCTTCTATTTAGCCCATTCTTGTTTCCACTCCCTGTAGAATTTCTTTTTGTGCCCAAGTAAGCCCAGGAGCACCTTGCTCATCCATGCTGGCCTCCTGGCATTCTTGCCTGCCTACTTCTTTCTTGGGATGCACTGCTCCTGGGCCTTAAGATGGTCTTGAATATTGACCAGCTTTCTTGGGCTCCTCTCCCTTCCAGGGCTTTATCCCATGACACCCTGCCAAGCAGATCCTTGAAGAGGACGAAGTCTACTCTCTTGCTACACGCCTTCTTTGATGCCCTAGGGATCTTAAACTCTATCATTTCATGATTGCTGTAGCCAAGCTTGCCCATGAGCTTTGTGAGAAATGAACCCCAATAATAATTTTAGAATTGAGGACAAAGTCTCCAAAGCCAAGCTAAAAATATATTTATTTACAGTGCTGGGTGCATAGTGGGAGTTTTTCTCCACAACATATGCACACTGTGTGGAGTTGCTCTTACACTTTTATGTATTATGGTCATACGTATGCATTCACTGGACCCTCCTTGTTTTCCCTTGCTTTCCCTTTAACTCTCAGCCATAAGCTCTCTCTCAACTAGAGCTCCATGGACTGCAGCTGATCATTGATAGAGGGTAATACCCCCCCTCTTCTCCTCTGCCTGTCTTCCTGAAGAGTTTGTGTCCATCTATTCCTACGCTAGAGTTGTGAGAGCCATCCCAACGCATTTCAGTGATGCCAATGATACCACAGCCCTGTAGGCATGTATGTGTCTGCAACTCTTTTTTGCTTGTTCCCCACGTGCCGTGCGTTAGTGTACTGGCATTTAAACTGGGTCCCCACTGAGGTTGAGTCACCTACTGGAGTTCCCTTACCCTGCTCCTCTGGTGCTCTCTTGCTTCCTAGCCTGCAGTCCAGCTCCAGGCCCGGGTGTCTATTAGCGTCATTGGCCTAATGTGGGATGGATTGACGATGCCCTCTCCCGGCAACCCTTTTTAGCTACCATTTTCAGCTTCATGACACCCTGTCTGCAGAGCTGTTCTTTCTAACTGTCAATAAACCCAAATTTCATCCTCTTTATGAACTAAGAAATTTCACCCCATTTCTGTCTTTTCATTCCACTTCTTTTCTATGACCTGGCTTCAGGATACTGTCTATTATCTCAAGACTCTCACAATGCTTAAGCTTTAACCTAATTATGTTAATCAGAGCTTAAGGGTTTCACTTAGCTACTTACAGGGAGTCAGGAAAAAAAAACCCTGCTGTTTTTGTTTATTTGTTTTCTCATCTTCCTCTGAAGCATCAGTGGTTGGCAACATCTGGACTGAAAAACAGACCATCTAGGGCACTGCTCTGAAGAAAAATTGTGTAATTGGTGTGTCTGCTCACATACAGGTTGGACAGCACTTTCCTTGTCATGGGAGTCATTTATTAGATGTCTCGGCCTTCTGGTGCAGCAGATGATACAGTTTATCTATTAGAATCATCTTGATGCAAGTTACCTGATCATCTCCTTACTATTGCAGAGGTGTTAGTCATAAATCGGACTTATCTCTTCACTTTCTGTAGCACACACCTTTTGAAGACTGGCTTAGCTAGAAAAAGTCTTTGGGCTTGATTTAAGGAGGCTGGGTGACTTGAATATTTTCTGAATGCATAGAACAGGCAATAGGAGTTAATTGTTCCTGCTGGCACTAAATTCAGTGTATGCCTCCAATTTTTCTCCTTGTCTATGCAAATGGAACCCCTCACACCGCTCTCTATAAATCAAAGCTTTCAGCCCAATACTTATTCTTACAGCTTTTATCTGAATCTTCCGCACCTTTTTAACAGTGCTGCGCAGGATCCTGTCAGTGTTTTCACTGCGATCAGTAGTCTCTGCTCATCGTTTACAGCCTAAGTGCTGCTGAGAAAAAAAACACAACGCCATTAAACATTTTCTAACTGGCAGACGCCATGAGGGGGAAGGTTTATGTAACCTTCAGCAGGGAGAAGAGCACAGTTCATTATCCACTCAAAGCCAGTGCTCAAAGATACCTGTTGTGGAGAAATACTAACCTGGGAGGGGAAAAAACAGGAGTAAAGCCCTGCTTGACAGGAACAGTTTTACCGTGGAGGACCAGGGAACACTGCTGTGTTTACGCTGTTTGCATACTAACAAGAGCAGCAGGTCTGGTAGGCAACATGTGTGTAAAGAAAGACTTCATAAAAAGGGACCAGAACCAAGTGGGTTTGGGGAAGAGTATCAATCCACAGAGTCGAAGCAGAATGCCACATCTGAAATCTAGCAAATGGGAAGTTAAGGTGGTGTGAGGTGTGATAATGTGCTGGTAAGACTTGCCATGGTTACACAGTGGTTCAGTAATGGAAAAAACTGAGCAAGCAGTCTAAAGGAAAGGGAGTTTTTTGTGTGTAATAATGACAGTTTTCAGACTGTAATCAAACTAATCAGAAAATGAATATTATAGCAATTCTGCGAAGTCCTAAAGGTAAACTGGATGAAAGCAAGGGGATGGTGTAACATCATAATTCAATTGGGTGAAAGCTAATTTCCTTTCTTCCCAAGGGGAGGCAAAATTTGATAAGTCAGTTTCTTCTGGGCAGCCTAATTCCTGTAGCATCTCAAGTTCTGCAACCAAATTACTTCCAGTCTTTCTGAAGAAATGTACTTCTGTGCTTTGGGACATTTTCATTCCTGTGAGTAACACTTCCAGAAAATGCTGGTATCAGAAAGAATATGACACCCTTTATGGTGCTTCGGTCCTACAGCAGCGAGTGTTTACAGAGACCTAACTCCGGTGACTAATTTCACCTTCTGCATAAAGCCTGCTGAGCTGGAAATACATTCCAAACATTTTGATTGTTTGCAATATTGCACAGCCATAAAACAACATCTTTGCAGAGTAATAAAAGAGCAGGTGGAGGCAGCTGTACCTGCTGGCACACAGAGGAGCACGACACTGTCCACAGGACACAGAGAGTCCAGAATCTCCTGAGTTAAAGCTATACCTGAAACATTCACTTGTTTGTGTAGCTTTGGCAACACAAACTACTCGCTCTGTCTTCCACCTGTGTCCACCTGAGGCAGTTCACATCAGGGAACAATTACATGCTCCAGTACTACCACAGTGTATTGTGGTAAGTAAGAAAGTTTGACATGGCTTTTATTTCCTCCTCCCCTGTCCCTGCATGGTCCTCAGTGCCATCAAGCAGCAGGAGTTCTGGCATGTTGGGAGAATGAGGATAGTATTTGTTGTGCTGCTACTACAGAGAGCAAGGAGGAGGGACAGATGGGACAATTTGCACGAGCTCGTGTAGCTGTGTAGCGTCAGGTACTGAATTCAGTAGGGAGTGTGTTTCATGGTTGTAAACATGGCTCTTTGAACCTCCTTTGGTTGTACTTGCTCCTGAGAGTGAAGCACGATCGTGCCCTGCAGCACTTTGGATCTCGATGTCATTCCACTGCTAAATAAACTCGTCACAACTACCTTTGTGTGTGCCTGTGCTCCAGCCCAGCACCGTGTTTGCTTAGTGTCTCAGCGCATCCATTTGTGTATGGAATGCAAAATGCAGATCCAGAGCTATGGAGAAACGGATCTTAAAACACACTAACCTAATGATTCCACCTGGGCCAGGGCAGCCCCTACAGATTGTTAACATGGTAATTAAACTTGTTAAGATCTTTTCAGACTAACTCCATTTAACAGACAGTCTTTCTTCGCAGTAAATGGCATCGAAATATCCTCCCATAGCAATGGCAAAATACTGTCAAAAAAGGACTGATTCTACAAACCAGTTTGCAATTAAAACATTCGGCAAAACATAACAGGCCTTCTGTCTTTTCCCTTCCTTCTACAACAAAAGTAGTATTCTGGTAGACAAGAAGCCATCTTTTTTCCACCCATTTTCCCTTCCCAGTGATAGCTAAACTCAAACAAATAGCTCTTAGTGTGTATTCAGAGCACTAATAAATGTAATAAAACATTTAAGAAGATTTAGCTACCAGCGAACAGTTCCACGATCGTCATGCCTGAATTCTTTCTAACCACTCAAATCGTACCCCCCCCGGTAGTGTTCGAGGATTAAATATGAAAACTCTACTGTTGGTATGTACATTGATATTAATGCACCATTTATTGCATAAACTTAGCTGAAAAATTAATAATGACTTCTCTCTGAAGTCAATTATATATAAACAAAGATAACAAGTAACTGTTTGTTATAGCAGGGCAGGGATTCTGGTGCAGTATAAATCATTGAGGCTAAGAAGTTTCTTTCCAACCAGATAGCACAACATTATTCAGAGTACAATTAGGAGAGTACATCAGAATCCGAAAATGCAACCATCTACTTTCTTGGATGTGCTGCTTTATTGTCGAAACTTGGGCACATACTTGGTCAAGAGAAGAAAATACACATTCCTAATAGACAAAAAACGGAGAAGATTGTGGTATGACACCAGCTCTACTTCAGTAGCCCCACAGATGTCATTGGCAGTGAAAATTTATACCCAAGAACTCACCTTCCTTTCAATATGTCTCTGTAATGCTCGAAAGACTAATTTATTTAAGGTAATGTTTTTCAAATTAAATAAAACAAACTTTGATTTGACTTACATATTTAAAGATCTTAACAAGAGTCTCTGGGTCATGAAAAATCCAGTGTGCCTTCACATTTACACTACGAGAGTGTCTATATCTTTGCTGGGAGAACTATACAAATAATTTGTGCCAAATCCCTGAGTTCAGCAGTAACACATAAGAGGCTGAAAAAGCACCAAACTCTCCATTATCTGCTAGGCGGACTCTTTTTTATTCCCCATCATATCTTGGCTGTGAACTGCACGGTAGAAAAGATTTCCATGTCGCCTCTCCAGGTGCTTTACTCTGCAAGCTCTTCAAACACTGAAAAGAAAACACAGAGTCGCCTTTGAAGGGCAGAGTGAAGAATAAAATCAGGCTTGTGTAGACTGTTGGATTCCTGTTGCAACAAACCCTGCAGCCCTGGGCCCGGTCCCAGATACAAGTCTCAGGAAGAGCTTTATTGGAAGGAATCGTCTAGAACAGCTGCTGTCTGTGCTGGTTTTGGCTGGGGTAGAGTTCATTTTCTTCCTAGTAGCAGGTGTAGTGCTGTGCATTGGATTTAGGATGAGAATAATGTTGATAACGCACCGATGTTGTAGTTATTGCTGAGCAGTGCTTACACAGAGTCAAGGACTTTTCTGTTCCTCATCCCACCAGTGAGCAGGCGGGGGAGACACAGAGAGCTGGGAGGGGACACAGCCGGGGGCCAATCCCAGCTGAGCAAAGCGATATTCCAGACCGTATGATGTCATGCTCAGCATATAAAGCTGGGGGAAAAAGAAGAAAGGGAGTGGGGGGAAAGGTTCAGAGTGGTGATGTTTGTTCCTAGTCACTGTTGTGTGATGGAGCCCTGCTCTCCTGGGGATGGTCGAACACCTGCCTGCCTGTGGGAAGTGTCGAATGAATTCCTTGTTTTGTTCTGCATGTGTGCAAGGCTTTTGCTTTACCTGCCTTTAAATTTAGACTGTCTTTATCTCAACCCACGAGTTTTCTCACTTCTGTGCTTGTGTTTATCTTCCCCCATCCCGCCGGGAGAGAGTGAGAGGTTGGCTGTGCAGGGCTGAGCTGCCAGACGGGTTAAATCACAACGCTGTCCCTGACAGATGTGCCAGTGCCAGCACAGTAGCCAGAGAAGCAGTTTCCATAGTGATCACAAACTTTGCCCGTGTTCCTCCTCCTCCCGTGCCAATAAGCAGCCACTGAATTACTCTGTATCGGTGCAACATGTGAATGAGACTTCCGAGCAGCACAGGAGCTAAACTGACACCTGTGACACACCTTGACTGCTTCGCGTCTCCTCATGGAAGAACTAAAATATTCTTTCCTTTCATCTCTTTCTCACCATACTGCTATTTTAAGTCACACTATTACTGTCTTTTTTATTTCAGGCTTGCAATGACACCTAGCACTTTCGAAAGTTGCAAAATAAGGTGACATTAATGTTAAGTGGCAGAAACAGCAGCAACAGAAAAAGGTGTTGAAAAATCTAAATACCACTGTGCATTGAGATAACAGTATTTTGGTTAATAAAAAGCTGTTACTGCAATATCCTGCAAGGCGCACCAAGACATTGCCTCTGTCTGGTTAGCCAATCTTAGTCCAAGGCACGTTTATTTTTTTATAACAGTCAATAAATGCTATCAGCTGTAGCTTGATCTTTAAGCTCTGCTCCCTCCCTCCTCTTTATCCTTAGTCTCCATTTCCTGTTCTTCCCTTCTTTAATTTATATGCACATGGTTATGTGTGTGCTCTTTCAAAGACCCATATCAAATGAGTTAAGTCAAGGTCATGTCCACTGAAAGAATTAGAGTTGAAGGACTGATCCATGGTGAATAATGTGCTCCTCCTGATGTGCGACGCAGGTGTCGCAGCCCAAAACTGTCAACCATGGCAAGCAGTGCTGGGAGATGGAAAGAAATGGACATGATATAAATAATAATGGAGATGGTCCATTTGCATTTCACAAAAAAAAATATTCATCATCTGAAACCAAAAATATCAGTGGTGTTCCCTAATCAGTCTGAGTTGGTAGAAAACATGGGTGTTTCCCTAGCACTTGAGTATCCGAGGGCAATTTGTAGATTTGGTCATCAGCTTTGTTTCAGAGAAAATCATGGTATCTTGTCTTCTGGTCCTGTTGCTCTGTGTCTGATATACACCTTCATCATGACTCCAGGTTTCTGATCAGTTTGAGTTTCACAGAAAGACTTAATTTCTGTATTTTGGGACGCTATAAGTGGATAGATTTTCTGATTCCAGTGGCCGAGGCATAAAGTATGGAAAATCAAGAACTTCAGCTGTTGCCAGGGTACATACGAGTGAGGTGATGTGCAGGTTAGCTACTGCAGTCAGCAGCATCTCGAGAGCTGCTCTGCTGGTGTTTGAAAGGAAACGAGCTGCTCTCAGTGCCAACATCTCCTCCAAACCCCACACTCGGTGCCAGACACAAAGGGGCCTCTCACAGTCACATATAAATCACTTCCGAAGGCTGGTCCAGGGAATGTTGTGCTCTCAAATATACCTGCTCCCTAGAGTTTACCAGCCATCTACAATATATGTGCCAAAATATCCTCAGAAAGCAGCTGAGAAAAGTGTTCATAGCCATGAACCACAGGCATCTTGGGTTCCTTTAATCCCACTTCCAATGTCTCATTTGGGTACAGATATTTACAAGCTTGAAAGTTTTGCTACAAGTTGGGAAATCACTCACTGGAAGTAAAAGGGGATGAAAAAACCCAATCTGCATAGATCTGTGAATGGTAGAATCAGGCTGAGCCATGCTCTGTGGCTCTGAAACAAAAATAACCGCAATCTTAGTGTGTGAGGTAAGGTGTTTCCCAGAGCAACAGAGAAAAATTAATGCTTTTGTTTAAGTTTTTGGAAAACCCCGTTCCTGCCAGACCTTATTCACCTTCAAAAACATTTTCACCAGCTGGAACAGGTGCATGGAGTGACTGTGAAGACAGAAAGGGGAATAAAAAGCCCATTTTACACAAGAGAATAGAAGTGCTTAACTGTTTTCACCTAACAAAAAATGAAGGCTGAGAGGAGATACTGTTGCAGTCTATAAATATATCAGAAGGCAAACATTAAGGAGAGAGGAGAGGTCAGTGTTGACACAAAACGTTATGACTGTAAATTGGCTACAGATTTTAGACTGGAAATAGTAAGAGTCAGTACAAAGCAAAGTACAAACCAGAGAGTGTGTATTGGTTGATCTGGGCAATATTTCTTCCTTTAAATGAAAAGATCATAACAAGCTCTGTGACAGCTTCCAGTGCTGTCAGGTGAGAGCCCTGCTGCTACACAAGCTTTCCCCTTGCAGCTGTGGTGCCTTTTTCTTCAAAAGGCAGATTTTGGCCCTTTATGTCTGCATTTAAGTGTCAAGCTGCTGAATGAAATACCTATACTTAAAATCAAATTCAGGTTAGAAATCAGTTATCCTGCCAAGGACTCAGTTCCATGAAGGGTTTGTACGTAGGAATCGTCATCCTAGCAACAGGTCTGGGCTTGTGACCCTTTGTACAGCAAAGCATTTCCTAACCTGTCATCAAATGGCGTCTTTGATTTCACTCTTTGAGTAATCGTATGTTTTGATTTGCAGTCTAGCATTATTTTGTTCAAATGTCATCCCTTTCAGTACCTCATTTCCTCAAAGCGTCTCCTTTCACTTTTTCTTATTGTAATTGGAAAATACTAATGGTACGATAAAAATACATCACTGGTGTGTCAAAGCAGCCACCAACTTATAGAATCCACGTCTGCTGTGTGTAAAAATCACTCGGCATAGCCAGCAACTTCCTTCCACACTACAGACCAATATTGTTCTAAGCTTTGGCTCAGCTGATATTTACTGTGTTGGTTGATGTTAATGGCAAAGCCAAGGACAAATTAATCAGTGGAGCTATTTTACCAACTCATCACGCACCAATTTATCCAATTTCATTAAAGATTTACTGACTCACTCAGGGAATTTTCTTTTACAGGNGATGGGGGTTGGCAGGGCCCTCTGGGGATCCTGTGGTGCCACCCCCCTGCCCCAGCAGGGTCACCCCGAGCAGGGGGCCCAGCATCGCAGTGTCCAGGCGCGCTTGGAATCTCTGCACACAAGGAGACTCCACAACCTCTCTGGGCAGCCTGGGCCAGGCTCCAACACCCTCCCCCCAAACAAGTTGCTCCTCCTGCTCAGCTGCAACCTCCTGCCTTCCAGTTGGTGCCCGCTGCCCCTTGGCCTGGCGCTGGGCACCCCTGAGCAGAGTCTGGCCCCAGCCTCTTGCCCCCCGCGGGCCCTTGAGCTCTTGCTCAGCATTGCTCAGCTCCCCTCTCAGGCTGCTCTTCTCCAGCTCCACAGCCCCAGGGCTCTCAGCCTTGCCTGCCCACACAGATTCTCCAGCCCCGCAGCAGCTCTGTAGCCCTCAGAAACAGGTTAAGTCACGTATTAACACTGAACAATTCCTTTTAAATGCAAAACTGTCTGTCCTGCTCAGCTTCCTCAGGCTTGCAAAGGCTGTTACAAAAATCAGTACAGACAGCTGCTGTACCCTGTCTTTGATCGCGTGTGCTGACAATGCCTCAGTCTTGGTGAAACAAGATTTTGCAAAAAATTTTGCAAATCAGGATGCAGGAGCATTGAGGAGAAGACGCAGTTTTCCCTGAATTCCAGAGAAGCACTGAGTTTAAAATGGAATATGAATGGATCCAGGTTCCTCAAATTTGCCATGCTGTACCCAGAAAGATTTCAGGGTGCACATTTTCCAAGATCAAATGGAGCAGCAGGATACCGCAGCACTACTGTTATGTGCACTTTCACATGTGTGAAGATGAAAAATTGTACATCAGTATTTAGATGTTAAAAATACAGAGCACATAAAAATAGTGACACGCTACAGAATCAGAAACTTGAGAAAGCAAATGAATTAATGGGAATAAATAAATTATTGATAAAAGCAAGATTAAAGTACTTTGTCATTATTTGATAGGAATTCATTCCGAAGCCAGAAAGACCAGTAACATCCTCAAGGTTAGAGAAATAAAGCTTAAAATTTCAACACTATAAAATAGATAAGACTTTCTAAGCATAAATTTGCCTCTAAAAATTCTGCTGAAGAGGTACAGCTCATCCGAGTTTCATTCAGGAGTAAAATTCTGATGAAAGAAAACCAGAATGGTAAGAATCCTATGACAATATCCTTAGTTATCATAGAGCAATACTGAATGACATCCACTACCTAGAGCTGCATTGCTATTAGATGCGGGGTTTCAAATATAGCAGCCAACGGCACTGACAACACCTCCTCTTTATTCTATGATTAGAAAACCCACCTTAAATCAAGAGAGAATTTTCAGCCTTATTTGTGCCTTTGCCACAAGCCCTGTCTGCTCCTCAGGATCACAGCACAGAGCTTATTCCGTCCCCTAATGCAGATTTAACAGCCTTTTGGTCAGGGTTCCCAAACTCTCCATAATGTTTTATCTCCCCTCAGCTCCTTCCAGCCTGGTATTCACATCACCAAGTATAAGACAAATCCGGCAACACAGTACTAGCGTACTAAAACTGCCTGTGCGACTGTGCCATGGCTCACTTCTGCACGATAACGCGGGGAGATGGTTTGGTTATAGGATAGCAAACATCTGCACCCCACTGCAGCTAAGGAGATGGAAGCAGCTACCGAGGTGGGATGTGTCATTCTGAGGACAGAGGGAAAGCATCCTGCTTTCTGCTGCTGGAGGTGTGCTTCTTGAGCAGAGCACGGGCTCAGAAGCACCACTTGATCCAGTCGCACCTTGCCATGAGCTGATATTGATGGTAACTGCATCCGAAAGAATGGCGTTAAACTGGCAGCTTCATCTGATCACTGATGAAGATGTGCCAGGTGAGTGGAGCTCTGAGACGGCAAAAACATAAACGACTTGTTGAAGGAAAACCAGGATACAGATACTCTGAGAGAAACAGATCATACTGATGAGTTCTGAGATTCGCTGGAGCGAAATCCAAAATTTGGCAGGTTCTTCTTTACTACTATATGTGCCTCTGCAAGCACTACAAAAATTCTTATGTGGAACTTCTAGTAAAACAAAACTGATGTTCTCCACTGCTGCTACCTTTCCCATTGCATTTCCTTATTTCCTTCCCTATGCAGCCTCACACTTTCAGAAGTTATTTTAAATATTTATTACCACAGTTACTGTTGTTTATTCAAACTTGTAAACAGACAAGCAAAACCAGTCACTGTGAATTTCCATGTAAATGGCAGAACTGCAGATTTTCACAATGCTGACTATCGCACCAATAGCACCTTCCATGGCCACCATGCCATCCTCTTCTGGAAAGATACGTTACCCTGCAGAATGGCAGAATACCTTGTAGAGTGAATAAAGACAGGATATGTTTATGATATTGTCATATTTAGCCCTTTTTCTTTTAAAATCTCTAGGGAAGTGAAGATGTAAATAGCAGCAAGAAGTTCTATTATCTGTTCTTGGAACAAGACTCTTAACTAAGATATTTCCCACCGTCTTGAAGAACAGTGGTTAGACAAAAGTATAAAGTCAACAGCTGAAAAATGTCAGGTGCTCGTAATATAATTCTGAAAAGCTGTGAGGCGTTTCTGAAATGTTCTTTAAAATTTATATGTGTCTGCTCTGTTCCTCAGCAGACTGAAGAGTAGGAAGAGGACATAAATAGTTTAAAGGAAGACTTCTGGTCCTCTAAAAGGTGAGACAGAAGTCTTTTATTTATTCCTCAGAAAAAAAAAAAAAAGCCTTGTGACTATGACAAGCACCAGACAAGACAGCACAATACAATCCATAAAAAAATCTGACTGGACAGACAAATTTAGTCTAGTCTTTTTACAGTCCACTGACTGGCAAGATATCCAGGCTTGTAAACCCAGCTGCAGGTTTTCACATTGCTCATGCATAGGCATGCATTCAGCTTCACCACAGCATTGGAGAACTAGGTCCTACGTGGCTAACCATAGAGTTTCTTCCAGCATTTTCAAGGAATAAAAACTTTCCAAGAAGCTAGCGAAGGTGATTCAGTTCACAACACAGCTGCTGTGTGGTGATTCTCGTCTACTCTTCACTGTTTCTGCCAGCTGCTCTTACCTGGCAGGCCACAATCTCCCCAGGGAAGAGCACCGAGAAATACACACACCCTTCTTGCCCCTAAGAAATGCGCACCAGCCTTAACGCAGCGAGATCACTCTCAGTGATGTGCACAATGACGCCTTGGCTCCTCATTCTCCCTGCAAGGTCAGTCAAAATTTAGGACACCTGTAACAATGTCTATGCCGGAACCAACTTTGTGCTGGAAAGAGACTGAAAGCACTTAGTTATTTTACATAAATCTCTCCATGTTGCCATCACATCTCAGATTAAGATAATGAGCGGCGCCAAACTGAACAGGCGCCTCACAGAAATACATTAATTTATGTGAGGGAAACAAATGACATCAGGTTACCATGAATGTGTTCCATTTATGTATTGATAGTGCTCAAAACATCAGCAAACTGAGTTCCGTTATAAAAAAAGACTGCATAAACTCACAATATTTGAGAGCCACAGTCAGTTTTCAGTACCCAGATCTCTCATGGGTATAAATAAGGGGAAAACAAAGTTGCAAACTCCCCTCTCCGCACAAAACTGGAAGCAAATGCATCAAAGGATAGCTTAGAAGCTCAATATCATATATTCAACTCGGTATCAGTATGAGAGCGTTTTGTGATAGTGATGAACTATTCGCATTATACAATTACAGTTCCTCATTTCCCAGAGGAGTAAAGCTGTAGGATGCTCTGTTGTGTGTACCTTACTCCACACAGAGATAATTTCTACAGGAGATCATTAGTTCTGCGTAAACTTTGTTATAGTTGCACCTGAAGCTCTTTAAAATCTTTCACACTTGAAAGATTGAGTTGGATAGGCCTGGAAATTTAAACCTTTTTATATGCCTCCCTAAGGCCTCTAACTCTTCTTAAACCAAGACTTTCTTTCCATTATTTTGAAGCCACTCAAACTTCATTTTCCCACTTATCACTTCAATCTAAAGAAATATCATGTATTTGTCTTTTGTTCTTCTCCACTCAGAGATAGGCAGAGAGCCCTTGGGACTTACAGGATCATTATGTTTCCTTTTGCTTGGAGAGAGATTTCATGAAAACCTTTAATTCCTGCCTTGTAAGGTAGGAAGCAATGTTCCTCACCACCAAGATTTAATTTGCAGTATTGTGGTCATCCTTAACAGCGCAAGCTTTATCACTACAGCCTGTGACCAGAGGTACTTTCTGCCTCTTGTTTTAAGGTCTCCAGCCTCTGTTTCTCACTGAACAAGCTCCACCTCAGAAAAAGAAACCTGCTTAAACCAACGTCTTGTTTCCCTGCTTTTAAGATCAACTTGTCTCTACACTTTCTTCACCAAAGTGTATGTGTGATTAGATATTAGGAACATTTTCTTCAGTTAAAGAGTAGCTAAACATTGGAACAGGCTGCCTGGGGAGGTGGAGTCACCATCCCTGGGGGTATTCAAAGAGCGAGTAGGTGTGGCACTTCAGAGCATGATCTAGTGCCCATGGAAGTGTTAGGTAGAAGGTTGGACTTGGTGATCTTGGAGGTCTTTTCCAACCCTAATCATTCTATGATTGCTGCTAAATTCCTTTCAAGTGGCTGTATTTTTGCAGCAAAACAGGCATAATGTAGAGCAAGTAACTGGGACAAAATCACCAGCAATTTCAATGCACTAAGACAAATTTGTGGCTGGACTGCCACTAAACAGCTGGAGCATATCTAAGTTTAGGTGATTTTCATTTTCACAACATCATAGGAAAGAGCTGATTTAATGAGTGAGGCATTGCACTCGGTGGTTAATCCACTGAAATCTGGTATAAACCATGAAGGTTTCCCCCTCATCACTCCCCACCTGTCATTCCGAAGTGCTTGTCTTTGTGATTTTTTTTCTTGTTGAATTTGATATGTTTAATTTTTTTAAATCTTCTCATCCACATTTTCAAGCACACAATCTTTCTTTGTCTCAATTGTTTCAAACTTCTGATGTATGTGGACTGAAATACAAGGGTTTCAGCATCAGGCCTCTGCCACCAGAAGACATCAAGCTGTATGAGACAGGTTGGTATTGTTAATAGCTGGAGTTGTCAGCACAGTAAAGGCTCTGGACCAATTCACACCAACATAAATTACTGGCTCCACTTATTAAAATGTTCATTTGTTGTTTAATGATGGCTTTAAACAGTAATTCATCTGGTTTAATATCTCATTAAAAATTTAAGAGGCACATGCGTGGCCATTAATTTATGTATTACCAGAGATAAGATGTAAAGAGATGAATTCAGGTAAATGTATGTGGATATAGACCTTAATCACACTAATGTCTCTCCATCCAGGCTCAGGGCTCTGCCTGCCAAAAGCTGGGAGTCTAAAATAGGAACTGATCCAGACATAGCAGGGTAATGTTCCTTCTTAAATGTCCTCATCAAAATACTTCTGATGCCTTTAAACTGAGCAAAATCAAATCACTCTTCTTGGAGGATTTGAAAGTGATTTTCTCAGAGACAGAAGCAGAGATGTAACACTCTGCAAGGAGGAGGAATTCTCCGCAGGAGGTATCTGGCAAATAGACCTCTCTGACATGGTGAGCCCCCATCTGTCAGGCTGGTAGTGGTGGAGAAGTAAAGAAACTGTGGAGAATCTATTGGCAAGTTACCTGAGAGTGTTCAAAATTCTGTGATTAATGGTGCTGAACGCATTCTTGCAAAAGTTGGGAGAAAGGAAGAGGACTGCAAGGCAGCACAACTTGCCATTGACTTGACATTCCTTAGATGGGGATTAGGACAAGAATAAAGACAGAACTGAAAGCTCCAGCCCAGATAAGTGGGGAAATACAATTTAGGTTAAATAATGGAAACTAATGTGACTGTAGCTAATGCCCTCTGCCCCAGACCCTGCCTGGGAACTCACGTGTCCTTGCTTATGGAAACACCTTTTGCAGAAATTTCCTGGTATAACAGGAATTGATGCAGGCAGTGGCAACACAGCGCTGTTACATTTTATGGGATGGGAGGGTGTGAGCAGCAGTAAATGCTTTCCCTGTCTGATTTGTTGCAGCTTTATTTCATATGAGCTTCCGTTTAATCTTGACCTGATAGATGCTCAAAAATGGATCTCAAGGGGTGTATCCTTTAAAAAGGCAAGGCATTCACCTGTGTTATGAAACTCACGAAACTGCAAAATCCAGTTCAACATCCTTAACAATTGAAGGGAGTACCTGCACTAACATCACAATTTGATGCTGTTTAATATGTAATTAACTGTTGAGCAAAAAAATGTAACAATTTTGCAAAATAAAATTACACCCACTGAACTCATTTTATTCTTTCTGTATTATCCTTTTGTCTTCTCAAGTCACTAGGATCACAAGAAGCTGGGCTGCATGGTTCATGCATTTATCATGACTTCAGCTCCATGAAACCATTTTGATAGATTTGAACGCTTAATCCACCGCTTTGCTTACTTCTGAAATAGGATTGCTTTTACTTAATTATCCTGAACAATGGTAAAAAATAAGGGAGCAAAGGAAATAGAGTATGAGAGATTTCAAAGACTTGACTATTTTTGAAGTCTTGGTAACAAGAGGAACAAAAAACTGTTCATTTTCAGAAGGCTTTTTTTTATAGAAGCAAGTTCTCCCCTTGGAGTTTCATTGCCTGTATTAAAACAGAGGAATAAAGTAGATACTTTGTAAACCCCAAACGAGTGTAAGTTAGACTGTGTGAACTCTCTGAACTTCTGCCTGTTTCCAGAAGGGAAAGAGCTTGATGTATCTTTATACCTGTTTATCTTTGTATATCTGTGGGTTTGTGATGATGGATCTCTCAAAGGCAGGGAACGTAACAGAATACATCTCTTTTCCCTCTTGCCACCATCTGTGGAATCAGCTCTGTTAGAAGTAATCCAGTAACAGTGGTTCATGATAGTTTGATTAAATGCTAGGTTCCTGATATTTACACAATATTTCTGTTTTTCTATACTTTACTCACCAGTCTGTATTCCTTTAGGGATTATCAGAAATCCTTCCAACACTGTTTAG
>WEIS01090748.1:4448-26631 GCA_013389965.1 Todus mexicanus
ATGGAAAAACGAGAGCAAAGAAAAAAGTAACGAACAGGAGGAGGGGGACTACAGTAAATGAGCATGTTTACAGCTCCACTTTGATGAGTTTTTTTACATGAGATACTTCGTTTAAAAAAATAATAAAATCTTAAGGCAACTGGATTACCTTAAAGCACTTGAAGTGAATTTGACCTTTGGCATTTTGGATTCTGCTATTTCTGTCTACTGGGTGAGATGTAGAAATCCATCTGATCTATAAGGTAAATTTTCAGTTGCCATGGCAATGTGTCTCGTTCATGTTCTCAGTTTGGAAAGGAGATTGTTCCACGCTGCTATTTCATGTCTAGGGCAATATTCTTTGGTGGCAGAATCTCTTTGTTTCAGTATATTAATGCTAGAACTCTGTTCTTCCTTTCCCAGCTTGCGGAAACATGGCTCAGCCTAAACATTCCCCTATAAAAATACAGTTATTTGCATTTTTTGTTGTTGTTGTAAGAACATTCCTTAAGTCTGGAGGTAAATGTTGATCCATTTTGATAGCTTGGGTGCAGCAACATCCTGGTGCTGTGAAGTTTCACCATTAAGTGAAAACAAACTGGAATCACTCCACCTTTGCTACAATGTGGTTTGAACAAACTAAAGTGTATCCTGGACTAGAGAATCTTATAAAAGAGAAGTTACTTAAAGTATATCCTACGCGTAGTGTATATTTTACATATTAGATTTCTACAGATCTCCATGTGCTTTCAGTCAATTCAGATTCAATTCGTAAGTACTGCAGACTCCTAATTTTGATCAATTCTTGCTTAAGGCCACAAATGGAGTTTCCCTGGTTTCTTTTACCACCTTTAGTTCTTTGCTTTTCCACACAGCACCTTCACCTTATTCCTAAGGAGAGGAGTCAAGCAGGAGCAGGCATCCTGGTTTCTCTTGGCTCAGTGCAGTCTGCAGTAGTGGAAACAGGCTGCATACAACTCTGGAGGGTTGGGAAAGCACATAGACGTGAGTTGGCCTAGTGTGATACAGCTTGGAGGTTTCACAGAACAGAGGGCTCCTGTATTTGGGTGAGAAGGACCCTTTTCTGGTCATGTTCCCCATTTCAGTTGCATGTGACCTTTGTTGCCTTTCTAACCTGCTTGGTTTCATTGAGCTCATCTCGATGTTCCTTCCAAGTGACTTCACACAAGGGTGCAGCAGGTGTGGCACTTTGCACAACGCTTCTTCTTCTTCTTGGGGTGGAAAATAGTCAGGATTGCTTCATCGAAGACAGTCTTAAGGCCTTTCTGCGTGAGGGCTGAGCACTCCAGATAACACTGTGCTCCAATCTGAAAGATCAGAGAGAAAACATCTGCTGGGAGAGACAAAACAACCTTATTCCAGCATTCTTCTATGTGCGTATGTGTCCTACCACAGAGGGAAGCCCTAGCCTTTAGAAAGGGGGTCAGGTCTTTGCTCTGTTTTGTATCTGGCTGCCAATGAGATGGATGGACAAGCTCATGTAGTCATCCTGAGTGAGGAAACAGGATGAGCACCAACACTAGTATCTCACCACAGGGGGTGGAATTTCCTGCATAACTCTTCAGAGAGAGAGTGGCTGCACCTGTGCTTAAGTGCTGGCACAGGAGCTTAGTCTCCTGTCTTTGCAGCTGGAGAGGTTTCAAGGAGTTTCTGGGTCATTAGCCGATGCTCATAGACTTGGCTCTTTTCCCCTCACCTGCACCCCTGTGTCCTTCTTCCTGCAATGCCAGGGAGCTGCTACATGGAGGAGATTCCAGCTGGTTTCTGGGAACCATCATTCTGAGGTGGGAGTTTTCTGAGGGTGATGGTAGGACACAAACACACACAGTGGTCTAGGAAAGCAGCCTCAGCTTATCGAGTAACTTGGGTGCTTATTCAGCTACTGGATGCTCTCGCTGGCATTTGAGGGTCAGAACCTCTAACAGCACCTGCAGCATATAAGGTGGAAATAGCTGGGAATCCAGATGATCACTTATCAGGGCTTGGGGAGGGCTTTTATCTCCTGACCTTCCTGGGAGAAAGGTGAAATAGCAGAGAAACTTTGGGAGCTTTTTCTTTCCTCCTCTAAATGCAAAGGATAAGTGAGAATCAAATTATCTGAGCTTTTGTAAGGGATAGGGATGAGGCTGGAAGGAGGCGACTACAGTGAGAGGGGTTTACCACATGGTAAGCTGAAGGAAAGCAAACCCAATGGAAAGCTGTGATCAATTGACTTTGTGGGACTTCAGAAAAAGCTGTTACCTCCTTTGCTAGCTTTACTCCGTGCTCGTAGGTGAGTGGTTTCTCCTTCATGTAAAGCAGCCGAGCCAAAGTTTTGGGGTCATCCCGGAGATCAATCTAGTAGAAAATACACAAACCCTGTGCTCAGTACCACCTTGCTATAGCTCTTGAGATAGATATTCATGGCTTTTTGAACCCACAGTCATGTTTTCACATAAGGGCATCTGTCCTCCTTGCCTCAGATGATACTGCAGAAATGAATAGCACATGTATTTTCCTTTTTTTTTTTCTTTTCTCCTTTTTTAACATGAGTTACTTCTCACTGGTGGGTTATTGGGTCAGAGCTCAGATAGCTGTGGTACAGTAAAGTTGCAGTTCTCAATGGCTCTCACAATGTGTTTTGGGAAGTGTTGGTGTCAGCCGGAGCCACACTGGCAGGAGAGGCTGTTGTGACCCTGCACTGCATCACCCAAAACCCACCCTGACAGGCCAGACAGACTCAGCTCAGTCTCACTGACTTGAAAGAAAATCCCTTATTTCCATAGAAAACATCAAAGTGAAGCATTTTGGCATTTCAAACCCATCCATTTTCAGAATGTGCGATCCAAAGGGTAGTACTTTAATTTTAAAATGGGTGGTTTAGATTATTTCAGTGTGTATGGGGGAAAAGCCAGTGTTTAAGTGATTGGACTTTCCTATGGCATGAAGATTTGGGGTTTGACCAGAATTTGATCTGTTTCTCTGACTTGGCTGAGGTTACTGCCCAGTATTCGGACATTTTCCAGACTCATATCCCTACTTCTCATAGTCTCTATCCACGATGTGTCTTGGAAGCAAACTCATATTTAAGGCATTTTTATTTGATGGATAGATTCATGGATTTTAAGGCCAAAATAAAGTGGTTGGATCACTTAGTGTAACATTTGCTATAGCACAAGCAGGACAGCAAGTCCCTAATTACAATGTTGATGTAAAGCATGAGGGAGGCTGTTTCCTTCCCATGTCTGTAAGTAAGTAATTCGGTTAATTATTCCCATTCTTAAAATTGAGTTGAAGTTTAGCTTCTGCTTCTAACACCAGACTTTGATGTTTGTTTGTGTTTTTTTTTTCCCTCAGTAGAGGCCTGTCAGAAATCTTTTCTCCCTGTGGGCATTTATACCTTGTTGCCACATTAATATACGTTTGAATAAAAAGATGGGATGAGTTTTGCCAGTCGTGACTAGCATGATGGGACATTTGCATGTTACTTTCCATTCCCAATCCCTGAGTTTTCTTCTAGTGGGAAAGTTTGGCTACATCTCACAGAAGGGGTTAAATAGGGAACCTTTCTGCAGAGCTCAGCCTCCAGCTACCCCTGGGGTGGAGTAGGAGCCCTCTGCTCTGAAGACCCCTTTGATGGTTGGCAGTGCCAGGCAAAGCATTACCTGTGTTCCAATGAGGACGTAAGGCACATTGGGCATGCAGACTTTCAGCTCAGGCACCCACTCCTCCTGGACATTGTGGTATGAGGCAGGGTTCACCACGGAGAAGCAGATCAAGAACACGTCAGTGTTGGGGTAGGACAAAGGTCTCAGCTGGTTGTAGTCCTCCTGCCAGGGGGAAAATAGCAAGAGTGTTATGAGGTGGGGGATAACTGCAGATGAGGACATCGCTTTGACTCTTGATGAACTGCTCAATGCTGTCGCTTCACGCTCATGTGCCCTCCCAACCTCTGGGAAGCTACTGAGGGGGAATTGCCCCTCATGGGCGCTGGTTTGCCAGCATCTTTGCCCGAAAGAGCTAATGCATTTTATCTGTGTGTGTATTATCTATGGTGACTTTAGGGGATAAACAGTGGCCGTCACTGGTGGTGTAATAAAAATTGATCTTGCGTGTACCAGCCTCAGCCCTCTGGCAATGTGATACCATCCTGGGAAGTATTATTTGACTGTCACTGCTGTGAATATTTGCTGATGACACACATCTCTAGGGGCTTTTCTGTTCATATCATGATCTTTCTATTCCCTAGGAGGTATTATGGACGTAACCATATACAATAAATATGAATCTCTGGGCTATTTGATGCCATCGCAGCCCTGTGTGGTACACAGCTATGTGTCAGTCAGCAGATGATACTCATCCTGACAGCACAAAGCAGATCAAATCCAGCCTGCAGTGGCTGAGTAAATCACTGGGAGTGATTTAGTGCTTCCACAGGCCCTGGACTGGGGAAGAAGAGTTGTCTTCTCTATGGGCTAGCTGTGAAGAGGATGAATTTTCAAACAGTACAAAGTGCAGCTGTGTTATGTCTTGAGCTGGCTTTGATAGCTGAGTCCCAAGGAATAATTTAAATCTGTTTTCAGGCTTGAGATGTTGAGAGTGAGCAGAAGTTATGCAAGCCATGCGAAAGCGATAGACTGGCTCTTTCTGATAGTAAGAGGGTAAGTAGCTGTGTCTGGTGGATACTTTACAGTAAAACCTGTTAGAAAATTTCAGTGCAATGTAACAGATGCTTTTAGAAGGGATACATCTGTTTGGAAGACTTTTTTTGGGGGGGGTCCAGAAGTGAAAACGGAGAAACAAACATGACATTAGTGTGTGGGAAACGATAATTCATGTTCCTGATTGAGTCTTAGGTCTTTAGTTTGTAATGTCTGTATTCTGGGCAAGCTTCGACTCTGCAGTGTAGTCCCATTTTGTTATAACTGTATGAAAATTCAGCTGGTGCAGTTGTGATTTGCGTATGCTGAAATAGTTAATAACTCAATAAAAAGGAAAAAATTATATATATATATATGTATATAGAGGCTGAGAACATTTATTTGAGGTAGGGAAAGCCTACATTAGGGGCAGGAACAATGAATCTCTTGCTTGTCCTGCAGGAGAAACTGCTGCAGAACTGTATCACTGTGGGACCATATTAGATGGTGTCTTAACTCAGCCTTGCTTCTCTCTTGCTTTGGTTGGGTCAACAAAGGAGAGGGCTTAATTACGAGTTAAGACTGGTAAATCTTCTTTCCAAAGTCTTTTCTGCATTGAGTATGCACTGATAAAATGACCCAGACTGCTTTTGAATTGACACCAGTTTCTAAAAAATACTAATGGATTATATAAAAACAGTCTGCTCCAACATTTTCTAAATAAACCCCCTTAATTATTTATTCTGAGAGGAGGTAGGAGGCCAAATTTAGCTCTGTCTCATTAAAAAGTTAAAAGAAACATCCTAAATCACAAACAAAATGTTTTGTTTTGTCTAACTTGAGTGTTCATTGTCTCAAACCCACTTCAGCAGGAAGAGTAAATCCCAATTTCCCAAGTTTTACAGGAAGAGTAAATTCCAGCCCCACTGCTACAGTACTTAAGATAAAACCAGAGTATTTATCAACTGACCTATGTCTTTCCAGTATCATGGAAAATATTGATCTGGAGAAGCATTTACGTGACAAGAGAAGGTGTTTGGACGTATCAGCCCCTAAGAAGGAGTGGATTCTCCACCTTTAGGGATTGTCAGGAAAACAACTTGTCACAGTTTGAGATCAGGGCAGCCCCTAAATCTGCAACAGAACGCTCTCTCCCTCTCCCCACCCCAAAAGGGTAGAAAGGAAATAAAGGAGGGAGACTTATTGATTAAGAAAGGAAACTAGAACAGCTTTACTAAGGAAAATGAATGGTAATAATAATAAAAAGTAAAGACATACAAATATGTACAAACCCAGTATCAAACCCAACCCCCCCATTGGTAAATCTGTCCCCGTCCCCACTGATGCTGTGGAAGGGCCCAGCAGCAGCCGGGAACCGGGAGCTGGATTCAGGGATGCGGCCCAGAACCTGGGGCCCAGCCAAGGCCTGAGCCGGGGGCTGAGACCGGGGCCGGAGGCCTCAGGGCAAAGCTGAAGCTGCCAAGGCCAAACCCAGCGAGGAAGAGTCCCGAAGCCGAGAGAGCAGCTCGAGCTCAGGGAAATGAAAGATGAAGGGCAAAATGGCAAAAGGGCCAAGAGAAGAAGGGGGAGGGCCGAGACCCTTGTGATCACTCAGCTTTATACTGAATATGATGTATATGGATATGGAATAACTCACTGGCTAATTTAGGGTCACCTGTCCTGTTCACTCCTCCCTGAAGGTGCAGCCTTTACTTTCTGCACCCCTCATGTGGTACAGAAGATCTAGCAGTGACCTTGGTTCACATACCAATCCTTGGTACTAGCTATAAACATGGAGCGTTCTCACTGCTAGAAGCAGACTCTGTCTGGTAAACATGCTGCTAACTTCAGACAGACTTAGCTGAAAAGTAAAAATCGTAGAACACAATTATTCTGTTCTAACCCAAACCAGGACACAACCTCAGAGATATTTGTGGGAACATCAGCGATATTACATACAATAGAGAAGATTTATATGAGGCTCTGCAGATGACACCCAGCTCCCAGCAGGTGAGTTAATAGAGGCAAACTGGATGCCAAGACGATGGGATCAATGGAGCAATTACATTACACAGACAGATAACTTTTATGTGGATTCTGTGGGCTAGAAAGACCTGGCCTGATTATAGGACATTGTTTTAATTCAGAGCATCAAATCTGATGTCAGATATGTTTACGCCATAGTCAAATTGGTCTGATACTAGGTGCTTGGCAAAGGCCTTTTCTGTGTTTTCTGTTTAATTGCTGCAAATCAGCCTCCTAAAACAGCCACAGGGTGGCAGCAAGCCCTTGAGGAATCATGATATAGGATTTTTTGAGAGAAATTGGCTAAATATAACCAGTTTTAATATTCCAGACGTGCATATTTAGAAGGGCTGGAACTTACTGTACCATTAAAATTACAGACTAAAAGCCACAAGCTCTCTGCCTGGCAGTGACAGCTACAGGAGCATGCATTTCATTTTATTTTGCTTGTTCCTTCAGAGCTCCTAGAAAATCTTTTTTTTTTTTTTTTTTTCGGGAGGACTGTTCCGAAGTTGTGTTAGCAGCACAGAGAATTATATAAACTGTAAAGAGGGACAGCCATGTGTCATGTAGCTGAGGTCTCATCTCCTATCAACACACACGGGAGCTTGCACGGATGTGTTAAAGCACAAGCACAAATCTTATGGCTAAGAGTTGACCAGAGCTCTCTATTTCCCTGTGTTAAATTATGGCAGGAGCCTCCAGACGTCATCAGACAAGGACACTGTCTGTGTTCATGCTTGCTTTCTAGGAGAAGTCCTGCAATGGACTGTTATGAGATATAGCACATCAGATCATTTATGATTCAGAGATGAAGTCAAGCAAATAGTGTAAAAAAGGGACTGGACATTTGCACAGGCATGAAGTATATCCAGAGGTGCTGCAGCTAGTGACAGGGGCTTTTGGGAAGGGACCTGAGACCTCAAGGGCTTGGGCTATAGCTGATTGTTAATTTGTTTTCCTGGCTCATATTTGCATTTTGCTGCCTCTTATTTAGGGAATGCAAGGCTCCGTAGCTATGCCACCTGGCCACTGGTTTGGCGTGGAAATGCCAGCAACAGACCTGGCCTTGCTGAGTTACATGCCTCTGACTTGCTGGGGCCGAGAGGCACCAACTGCTGTTGCTCCCTCCTTGCTCTCTTGCTGCCAGCAGCCTTGCAGTGCTTGTGCCCAGAAAGTACAGCAAAACTTGTTTTTTTAAATGATGCTGCCACGCTGATCTCATGTACGCTCCCTGCCATGTCAGCCTGTTAAAGCACTTTGCACCTAAGTCCAGCCTAAGGAAAAAAAGACTTTTTCTTTTTGTGCCAGGGATGCAGAAAACCAGATACCCCAGATCTGGGGTGTCTGCCAGCTCTCCCTTCAGGCTGACAGAGGGTCCTGCTGCAGGAGTACATTCTCCAATTGTTATTTCATTAGCATATGTTTTATAGCATCGTAATGTGAAGTGCTATTTTTGGCTATGACTTCACACTGAAGCCTTTGGAAAGCCACACAGCACAAGGAGAAGGGGGGAGGAAACAATCCAGATGATCTATCCTTATAGCTTGAGCATGTGGGAAGCATCATCCTTTCAGCCTCCACAAAGATATGATCTAGTCATCAAGAAGTGATTCATTCTCTGAGTTTTGACTAGATGGCCACGTCCTTTGGACCAAGGTCTGAAAGGGAAATGAGCCTGATGAGTTAGAAATGATGCTTGGAGGCAGGTGGTGCTCTGGCTAGTTTGGAACAGGAGATGGCAAAATGGCTGTGGAGGAACAGACAGAGGGGTGAAGTTTGTCAAAGGCAGACCAGTGTTTCTTCTTGCTCAGTAGGACAAATAAGATGATGTGTTGCTGAGGAAATGGGTGGCAGGTGGAACTGTCAGCCCTACAAAACAAGTAGAAATATTAAGGCACTGGGTAAAATCTGAGTGAGAACTGAGTGTAATTCCAGTCTTGTTGGCAAAGGCTTGCAGTGCTGCTGGGTCATGACAGACGCACTCTGAGCTCTGCGTTTGTGAATGCAGAATAGGAAATTGAACATGGGTTGAACGTGATGGGACAAGGACTTGGGTCATATTTTGGAACTGGCTTTTGGATCACCTCTTTACACCATGTGAATAGAAAGGAAGAGTGGACTGTAAATGACACCAAGCTAGCTATGAAGTGACTGCTGCTGCCTACATACATGTGATAGGAATAAATCAAAGAAAGTGAAAACTAAAGCATAAAGCCCCCTGTCCTGCTGAGTGCAGGTTTTTCTGGAAGTGACTGATGGCCTTGATGTGTTTTTTGACCTCTCTGCTTACTGCTGCAAGGTATATTGTGCAATAAGTGGCCTTCTGCAGACAGAAGGGTCTCCTTCTGTCTTGTTTATGCATTTCATAGCAGTCCGTTATGGACCAAAAAAAGCACACCTAAAAAGTGCTTCTGAAAGCAAAGACCTGCACCCAGGGCTACTGGATCCCAGAGAGTGAAGCAGGTTCCCAAAATTGCCTTCCTCACCTGCTTCCTTCAGTGCCAGCTCCGACTGGAGGAGCTGATGGATGTGGGTTCCAACCTTCTCAGGCTGGGAGGGACCTGGGATGTCCTCCTGCCCCTCTCAGCAGGTGATTTTCTGCAGAGTTTCTGTGCAGATTGTGATCCTTTTTTTTATTCTGCCATTCACTGGCCTTTGGAGGTAGGAAAGGGAAATTTCACCATGAAGACATGTTGCTCCCTGTACCTTCTTCTGCTCTCAGAGCAAGGCAGTGAGAAACGCTCTCTCCTCCTCTTTGGGTGTGAAATCACCCCACAGACCAGAGCTCTTCTGCAAACTTTTAGTGCAAACTTACTGTATCAGACTGTGGATGGTGGAAACGGTGAAAACATTATATATGTAAAGAAGCATGGGGTATAGACTGTCCTGTGATGGACTCCCTTGTGCTGGGAGAAGGATGTTGGGATGGATGTCACTCTGACTGGGTTACCACTTTAAAAAGTCAATAGCTAGTGACAGATTGGTTGGTGCAGTATTATATTAATTTTCTGATCTCGGAAATGTTTTTTTTTTCCTCTGTATCTTCAATGCCACCATGTGGTAAATGTAAGAAAACACTGACTTTATATGAAACATCATATTTGCAGTAGGAGGTGGATATATGGGAGGCTGAGCAGCCTAATCAGGCTTTAGTTTTTAGCTTAGACAAAA
The DNA here is from genome assembly GCA_013389965.1 of Todus mexicanus. NCBI lineage: Eukaryota > Metazoa > Chordata > Aves > Coraciiformes > Todidae > Todus > Todus mexicanus. The sequence continues at coordinate 14,267 of WEIS01090748.1, forward strand.
TTCAGTCTTAGGGGTGAGTGTATTTGTGTGTGTCCTATTGCTGAACCAGAATGAAAGCTCCATTTAGAAAACAAAAAGGAGAAGGTAAGGAGTTCAACCATTACAGCTCACAACTGATTGTTAATATTTGTAACCCCCGCCCCCACAAACAGCATGAACAACAAACCCCAGTATATAGTAGTAATAAACAAACCATAGGAAAGGGAAATTATTAACATTTTGCAGTAATTTACCTGCCCTGCAGTGTCATAAAGTCCCAGCAAGTGTTGTTGTCCTCCCACAGTCACAGTTACTGGAAGAGAAAAACAAGAGATGTTTATGCACCAGCCAGTGGCTTCATTTCCATGTGGTTTAGTCCTACAATGCCAATAGCCTCTTGTGCTAGACAAATTAGTACGTGTCTTACAACCTGCATCTTAAACCAAGCACATCTTTTTCAACCCAAATCGAAGGCAGCCTAAAGTCACAACAGAAGCAAATCCTTTTTACCGAGCTTTTATTTCTTTGCAGACAGCCAAGAGTGATGAGCTGCACACACCGCTGCTACCAGAGACCCAGAGACTGGAGGACATCTGCTTCTGTCTCTGCAGCTATCATCAGCAGACCCCTGCGAGGTGCTAGGACTTGAAAGCACAGAATTTCTGCCTCCCCACCATGAGCACTGGGGTAGGTTTGTCGTTATTGAGAGGGTTTTTTTCTATTATTTTATTTCTTCCAGACTGTGAAATGTGAAAGTATTCAGCAGTGGTTGATGTTTGGTAGGTGTCAGTGGAGATGTGCTGCCCCTTGGGCAATTTGTCCTGTCCTGTCTCATGCAGTCACAGGTCAGGTGGCAGTGCTTCAGCTGTGGAGCTCTGTGGTGGATGCTTCAAAGGACAAGGGGAAAGAGGAGCACTAACATTTGCAGGAGTGTTGAACAGATTTTGTTGCAGATGAGGGAAAGCATAGTTTAGTTTATTGATCACGCTCAAGCATGTTTACTCCTTTGGTAGAATTCACTTCAAACTTCTTTCTGAGCCCATTGTTATTGATGAAAATGTTTTCTCATTGCTTTTGGATGAATTTTGTTTTTAGCTGATCTCTGTAAGCAGTGTTATTTTGTATAAACGGTATGATTTGTGTTAATGATGTTTAGTTAACCAGCTAATCTCCTTAAATCATTACTACTCAACTGGAAAAAGAAAGTCGGGGGGGAATCCAGTTCCACCCATTAGTCAATAGACAAACTTTAAACATTCATCAGGAAGGTTGCTCAAAATAATGGTATTCTCACAGCACTATTACTTCTTTACTGCTACTACTTTGAGGACAAACAACTGGAATGAACATAGAGCTATGGCTGGGCTAGGAGGGGGCGTAAGGCTGGTGCTGATCACAACTTGCAATTACTGAGGGCTGGGAAAGATTAACAGTCAATTACAGCAAAGAGGAGGCTTGAAAGCATCACACAGGTTTTTGCTGATTTTTTTTTTTTTTTAAGTGATAAGACTTTTGTAGGGCTTAAAAAAAAAGCACCTACCAGTTTATAGATGTTGAGAGCTCCTGCACTCGGGAGCAATGTCGTGTTTGAAATCTCTTAGATTTGATGTCTCTGTCAGTGTGGCCAGACAGACTGATTACTCAGCAGCTTTACTGGCTTGCAACACGACACGGTAATTTTACTAGCATATAAACAGAACAAAACTGACATCCTGCAGAGGCTCAGTGAGGACCAGACTTGCTGATGAGAGCAGGATGGGCTGCACTCACCTGCTGCTGGGGCTGCCTTGTGATGTGCAGGGGAAAGAGGAGATTGGAAAGGGGCCAAGAGCCCTTCTCAGTTTAGGAGGAAGCTCAAACTCAATGCAGCTCCCAGGGGAACTCTGAATGGGGCTAGCTAGTGAGCGTGGATGTTCATGGATGGAACAGTCCCAGGGAAGAGGTAGCAGGGTGGGGAGATGAGTATCCGTGCAGACAGGAGACAGTCTGGATGCCACATCCACTTCCTTCAACCTGACGAAATAATTTGAACTAAACCTCCCCAGAACCCTGGTTTTCAACTTTTTATGGTGTAGAGAGACTCAAAATGTCCCGGTAAGGGAAGGAACTGTTTCAATCTGCTGACATTGCACTTGCTGTTGTTAGCTCCCTTCTCAGCAGCAGTTGGGACTGCAGGTGGCCCTGCACACCTTACTGGAGGCAGCCAACGAGGTATGCAGTTTTTCCCAGTTCCAACCTTGGCCAGCCTTCAATCTGCCCTTGTGCCAAGAAGTGCTGGAGCCAGATCTATTCTGCTGATTTTACTCTGCTCAAGGACCAACTTTGGGAAGATGTGCTCTTCACTTGAAGGCAATTTGCCACCTGTGGTCCATCAGCCATGCAGTGCTCAGCTGGCCAGAGTGTTTTTTAGGATTGCAGGTGTGTTTAGCAGGGCACATGAGCATCAGTCACACTTTTAGTCCTTAGCAGAATTTGATGGGGTCTTTAGAGCACCTCCAAAGTGGGATGCTCATAGGAGAGCTGTGTGGCCGTGGGGTACACTGAGGTGCAGGTGATCTGATGTGTCTGATGAATATGAAGAGATGTTTGCCATATGTCAGTATTGACATGATCATCCAACTCTGCCTCTCATGCTGGCTAACCCTGAGCACAGGCAAACTGAGCTGAGTCCTGCTTGCAAAGATCAGCTCAGGTCTTCAGTATTTAAAATAATTAAAAGTAGCACTGAAATTTACCCTGTCCAGGCTCGGGCTGCTGTGAAGCTTTGTTGGTGGCATCTGACTGACAGAGTTACACTGGCAAAAAGCCGTGGTGCAGATAGAAATTGCTGCCTTGTTCCAGTAGCTAATACAATTTGGAGGTAACCTGTTTGGACAGAAGTCCAGTCTATCTCTAGTGTGCTACACTTTGCCAGAACGATATGCTGCAACAGTTCTTAAACTATGACCGGTCCTCTGATCTGTTATGTCATGGGGAATATTTAACAACAGATCTGTGGAGCCACACACTGAACAGTTATTGATGGTTTGTACAGTTCACTTTGACTCTTGGTGACCTCTGGGAAATACTGATGGGGAATGAAGAGTTTGATGGTGTCCTGTCATTACTCTTCACACACATAATGGCCAAGAAGTACAAGGCCTTTTGGGAAAATACACCCTGAGTCTACCTAGCTTGCACATTGCACTTTAATTCTCCTTACAGTTTCTTGTCTCTTATGGGTCCTGCTGTGAATTCCTGTGCGGTACCAGTCACATGTTTTTCCTTTCCCCTCCCTTTTCCCCCTTCTTCCTTTTCCCCACCAACCTTTATATTTTCTTTCTTCTTGTTGATTGTTCTATTCTGTCTCATCATCGGTAGGCATCCTTCCTGACCACATCACCTCTTTAAGTTAACAGCTGCCAGCCCAGTAAAACCATCTTGTTGCTTAAACTTCAGCAACAGGCAAAGTGCTGTCTTTGGATTTCTGGCTCTGAATGCAGTGGAGACCAAATGGTTCACACTGACAACTCAAATAATCATTGGCTCTTGAAACAGCAATGCCTAGATTAATGTATTGGTGCTGAAATTTGCACCATACTCTCATGCAGGCAAAGCAGATGTCAAAATAAATGGCTTTTGCCTGTGAAAACATTATGGTATTTTTATACCAGGAGTTTATCAGCCCGCCTCTGTGAGGCAGAAGGCTATTCAGCACGTCTACTTGGTGGGTCGTATTTATGTAGGCTGAGATTGCTCTGTTAAATTTGTAGGCTTTACTTTTGGCTTTATCTTAGTTTACTTTTACTTTCCCCGTTACTGTCTTTTCCTGTTCTCTCAGTGGCCAAGCCTATGGGAAGCCAACATGGAATTCCTTCCCAGTCACTGGGGTAATGCAGGGTCCTTTATGGCCTTGTGAACTCAGCTTTATGAGCAGTCTTGGAGTAACAGGCTAAATATGAAGTCTCCTTGCCATTTACTGGCTATATTAATATATTGATTAAGCACTGAAATGGCACGGCCTTTAGTGCCGAGTGCAGTGGGGACTGCAATAAAATGTGGCTGAATACTCACACAGTCCTGGTTCTCATTTTGCTCCAGTCTGGGTTGCATCAGACAATGTGACAGGGCAGACGTTTTCCTCCTTTCACTGGGTGGTTTTAAGCAAGTGCAGGGTGTGTAAAACACTGCTTTTGAAATGTTAGTTAGATCATAAATTAGCTGGGTATTGCTTGCTAGAGTTTAAGTAACTATTCTGGGGCACCTCTAGGGCTTTGTCACAGGTCTGCGTGCCTGAGGGTTTTGCTAATGGGCTTCAACACAGAGCTCAGAAACATGCTGTTCCACTTGAAGGCCGCAGCAGAAAGGCAGGGTGCTAGATATAGTTATTGTGTGGGCTGGATCTGGTGCGTCGACCATAAACTGGTCGGAGCTGGGAGCTCTGTTTTTAAGTAAGTGGTTAGTTTGTGTTCCTGGGCACAATGTGACAATTTCTGTTGATGTTCTTGTTGCCCAAGTTGCCCCATCCCAGTTTGGTGTCGTACCAGAGACTTACGTGTTGCTTTCCACTACTAATCAAAGCACAAGAGATTCTGGGAGAGCAGCAGGCAATTTATGTCCCCTTTCTGTCAGTGCAGACCATGAGTGACATGGCCCTTCCATTGTGTCATACCACATGGGAGAAGTCTTCTTCTAGTGTTAAAGGTCCAGCTGCTTTGGAGACAGATCCCAGGAGCCTAACAGCAAGAAGAGATGGTAGCACCTGCCAGGATGGAAAGGTTTTCTCATTTTTGGAGGGCAAATTAGTCTGCGTCAAGGCTCAGACTTCCACCAGGGCTGTCTTCTGCCCTTGTCTGCAAGCTCTGACTACTAAGTTTCTGCATTTTTCTGTTCACTATAATTATATGTACCAGATGCATGTTACTTAATACAGACTTATTACCACCAGTATAAGAACAACTGCAATCCTGGTTGATCTGCTGGCAGTAGAAATGCCCAAGTCGGTTTCTTTTTCAGCTAGAAAAGATGATAAAATCAGAAGATGGACAAAAGAGCAGATTTTGGTCAGCTGCAGTGAAGTTTAGAAGGAAGTTTTGGGTTCTTACTGCTATAAGTGATGGGCAGATGCTTGACCTGTTTTTTTTAATTTCTAAATAGAAAGCTTTTTAAATGTGTGTCGTATAGATTTCTTTTCACTTCCAAAGGTGCTTGTTCATACAGGCCTCACTCAAGAGGGAGCAGTACTGTTTTAAACTCTTGGCTCCAACTTGTGTCCAGTTTCACGGTACTACTTCAAACCAATCTTCTTTGCTCTTGCATGTAGTTGTTGGGTGAAGCTCTACGTGAAACTGTAACTGGATCTGATCAACGTGTTAAATACAGATCAGATGCTAAGGAAGGAAGATATAGCAATGAGAAATAAACTGAGCAATATTTTTGTCTTTAAATTACATGTGTGCACACATCCACATGTATTTTATATATAAAATAAGAAAAATGTGTGTATTTTTCCAGTTTCTAGTTGAACAAAATTTTCAGTTGTAGAGTGAAATATTTTGCTTAGGTTTGGAGAACCTTAATCATGCCCAGGACGCTTGGAAAGGGGGAGGATTCAAATTCAGAAAGGAACATAGACCTTCTTGGCAAACTAATGGGTGAACTGCTCCATACTCAGTGGCAGGGACTGGAACCGCAGTGTCACCCCAGAGGACTAGAGCAGGTCCCAGGGAAGTGAGAACCCAATCTCTTTCTCCTCCGTTCTTACAGTAAAAGAAGAAACTGATAAACCTTTTTCCTTGTGAAAATGGCCTACATCTTCCACAATGCCAACCTGTAAAAGCAGAACATTTTAAGCAATGCCAGAACTATTGCTTCCCACTTTCCTCCATGTTCTTTACCAGAATTATTGCCAAGTCATTTGTATAAAGACTAGAGTCCACCTGCAGTTATGAGGGTGGTTTTGTGTTGGTTTTCTTCGTTATTGTTTGTTTTCCTCAACATAGATCTGTGGTTTAAGTTGAACTCCTCAAAAGGGGGCACCAGCTAGTGATTTCCCCAGGAGGTTTGACTTCCTCTCTGATAATCATCTTTGCAAGGCATGACTCAAACCCAGACCGTATCTTCAAGAGCAAACGCTTTGTCTGTGGATCACAGCTAATGCCAGAGTTTCTCAGGGACCTCAAGTTCCTTCCTCTGGTACCTTTCAGAGTTATTTCTGTGAAGTAATCGATATACTCAATGCGGTGTTCTCCAGCAGCTGGTATCTCTGAGAATACTGACAATAACTTTGCTTGCTGGGTAACATTTTGCTTCCTTCCTGAATGTAGTTTTGTGAAAGCTTTTTGTAATGAACTGAGAATCCCCCTCCTCTTCATAGAAGTCTTCTGGTCTCTGGGGCTTGCCGCAGACAGGACAGGAATGTTTTTAAAGGAGTTTTTTTGAAGAGCAGTGATTTTTAAAATCTTATTTATGAACTGCTTTTGTACTGCATAGCTCTTCGGTGAGGGTCTCTGTGGCTGAAATGTGAGGATCTCTGTTGTGTTCTAACTAGGGACTGAAACTAAAATGTGTCTTTAAGTCATTTAAGTCTCTAATTCCCTTTGGTTCCCATAACCTGCATCTAAGTAACTGCAACTATATATCCCAGGCTTTAAGAAATAGCAGCTTTGAATATTCAACAGGAGGGCAAAGTAAATGTGAGCAGTGCATTTTTGTAGCACCTAAGTGCCTCAGGTGCATTTATAGATACTATTTTGGGTCATATTTGTGTTCAGAAATATCTTTCTTTGGCTGATCCAGGTGAAGAAAATAGGCGTAGGGCTGCCAGGGATTAATCTCTCACACACTGCTTTGATTTTGGTTGGGTCAGAGTCTGGGGAATCTCATTTTATCTGCTGAGGACCAACCTCCAGGAGTATTACATGCTGCAGCTGAAACCAGGATCACTCAGGAAACCTGCAAATGAAAACCCTGGGGATGCTACAATCTGGCAGCTACCAACGGAAAAAAAATGAGTAAGACAGACCTTAATGACATGTCCCCATCATTCAGGCCAGGAATGACAATCAGCTCAGCTGAGCTCTACTGATGACTGTTCGCCACATTAGCTAGAAGACTATCCTTGCAGCATTCCTTCCTGGAAATATTCCCTTTGCTTTGACTGAATGCAGTATTACAACATTGTGTGGCCAACGCACCCAGGGCAGATAAGAGCTGGTGTTAGAGAACCTTGGGTCCAGACCCACGGTCTGCCGGTGCCCCATGACTCAAGCCTGGGCATCTCTTCCCTTCTGCAGATGAGGGTCATCTCCATGAAACTGGTGTCACATGTTCCTCCATTTCCCCCTTCATGACAAACAAGATTTGATTACAGCCAAATTGATTTTCTGCGTCAGGCTTGTCCTGCATCTTAACCATATTCATTCTGAAAGGATAATCAAACACACGCTATTTTGCCCTGTAATTGGCCTAAATACTGCACTTTAGATGTAAATTGTACTAAATGCTTTTCTTTAATTGTTCCTGTAATTATCTACCACCAACTCTTAGGGGTCTCTGAGAGCCAGCATTTTTCAAAGGAAGGGCTCTTGAGTAAACTTCACCATTTTCTGTCACCTCATCAGTGGCTGAGATCTATGTTCTGCTGAGCAAATACTTCTGCCCATCTGATATTTACAATATCTGAAAAACATTTCCAGTTTGCTTCCTATGGTGGGAGCACAGAGAGACCTCCAGGGCCAGGATTCAGCTGATTTCACTCAGTGTAGCTCTTGGTCTAATGAGGTGGTGAGGAATTCACTGCTTTGTCTTTAGGCCACAGACATTTAATGATTTTAAAGCCAGATAAGACTCGTAGCATCATTTATTCTGCTCTAAATAGCTTATCTAGTGTGTTCCTACAAGGCATATTTTCTTGTTCTTATTGCTCTCACTCTTGTAGCTCTCTTCCAAATTCTTTTTTCAAGGAGTTGCTAGGACTAGACAGTGCTGTCTAGCAATGGTTTCATTAATGAGGTAGCCAGAGGTAACATGACTTTCCTGTTTCTACCTGTCAACCCTCAATGGCTGATCTAAAGCTTGCATTGGTTGATTATTCTTGTTATTTAATGAGTCTTGTAGTTCTTTGTGCTTTTCTTAAGGCCAAAGTCAAGTTATTCTTTGCTTTTGTATTTGCAAGCCTTGTTACTACATTCTTTTTAACTCTGTGGTTGTATGGAAAATCTGGAGACTGTAACTCAAATGCCTGTTGAAAGCATCTCACAAAAAGGGAGGCAAATAGTCAAGCTACTGCAATGTTCTCATGGTAAAGAAGTCAACGTCAAAGACTTTTGGAAGTGTGGGGTTGACTATATCAGTAGGACATTTCAGGTAATTGTAGAAGCATCAGAGAAGTGATAGCTAAATACTTTTCAACGTTCTCTTTCCAGACTTCTCTCCACTACCTCTAGGGATTTTTCTTCATCTTGGAGTCCTGTTTTGTGCATGGAGCACCCCTTTCCCTCTGCTTTGCCCATATGGGTTTGAGAATCCCAGTGGAACTGGTAGGAAAATGTCCACCCTCAACTGACATTGGGGCAGTAGGCTGACACCAAATGACAGCTCTATTGTCCCATTCTGCAACAGGAGTAGATTTGTCTAGACAATGTCATGCTATAGGAATACTCATGACTTGCACTGTGTGTTTTTTTGGCATCTTGAGAAGAAAAGGGCTACAGCTTTTCAGTACTGGGTATTTGCTACGCAGAGACAGCAAACAGAAGAGACTTGCTAGTCCACCAATTGTTTTTGGTTTTGTTTTGTTTGGTTTGTTTTTTTTTTCTAAGCAGCTGATATGAAACACTATGAATCTTTTAAAATGCATTGAGAAGTCAGCCTTCAGCATTGTCCAGCTTACATGACAACGGACAGAAAAGCAGTGGAGGTGGATTAGGAAGATCAAGCAGAATGAATGTGGTCCAGAAATGGATGAAAGAGAATGGAAACTCCCAAAGCTTTCAGAACAAGCACAGCACTAAAACATGAGCCAGCTTCTTCCCAGTCTTGGACATTACTTATTTATAGGCAGCATGAATGAAGCTAATTTATCGGAATCATTGACCTCATTGTTTGTAAAATCAGCACTGGAGGATTTCCCCTGCATCTCTTTGAGTTATTGCTGTGCTAATCAATCCTTGAACAAATTCAGGTTTGCTGATAGCAGAGTCCAAGGAACCTTGGGGTCTCTGCAAGGAAAGCTGTGCCCAGTTTCTCCAGTAATACGGTCCTGAGGGAGCTCTTGGGACCTCAGAGTTGTAGAAAGCTGTGCTAGATGGAAAAGGCTAACATGATTATAGTGCTTGGGGAATTGAAGAACAATTGACATTGTGTCTAAGAGAGTGTTTTGTTAGATTTCATTCTGTCTTAAATAGAGGGCAATGCACTGCAGCAGACTGGGAGGTGCTTCCTGAGTATTTCAGCTTGCTGTGCACCTTCATCAGTCCCCACGGAAGGCAGTTCTGCTCCTGAGTTAGAAACTAATAATAACTGCCTAGCTAAATGCACTAAATTGACAGGCAAATAGACTCTGATCTGTGCATTTCAATGATACTCTAATTGAGGGTATTTTTACATTTTACAGAAAATAATAACACTAAATTCAAGCAAATGCGAGACAGAGGAATAAATGTAGCATTAAGTACATAAATAGATAGAACCTGAACATACTGTTAAAAATATTATGATTGTTCCTAAACAATGAAAAATGCTAGATATCTTCTTATCCTCCCCTGACGGAGGGGAAGTGTCCTTCCTGAGACCATGTGATTGTTTGTGGCATTGAGATGAATGAAAGAAGGAAAATATGTCTGTGACTGCAATGTGAACCTATCAAAAAAAATGAAAGGCAGAATGTAGATTATTATCTATGTCTATATTTTTAGCTCTTCTAAGTACCTTTAAAACTTCCATCACCACAACACAGCATCTAAGAATATATGTTTATCTAGAGCTGGGCTCAAGTCAATAGTAAAGGTGGTAGAGCTCTGAGATTATTAAGGAGTAACTGATCATCAGAGTAATCTTATTAGTATTTTAACTATCTATGTTGGCCTGACCTGCAGAAGACCATATGCTATGGCATTTTCAGTTTATTTTAACACAGATAAAAATCAGCCAAGGCTCTTTAAATCAATTGGTCACTGAAACCAGCAGGATGTATTTGGAATCTCCTGGCAATGGTGCTGAGGTCATGGTAAGCAGAGTGTGAATTTTACCCCAAGGAGTAAAGGGAGCCTTTGACAGTTTGCCTAGTTCCTTTCTTCTGTCTGTGTAAGGCAACAAGTCATTCCTCTAACATCAACCTAGTGTTGCAGAAAAGACTATCTTCAAAGTTATGTTAAGCATCAGCCTATCTAGGTAACATGAGACTCAATAAGTAGCACCGGACTAAATGGAAGATTAGTGGCAAAATGAGACAAATCTCACTGAAATGTGCCCAGGCAATCCACAGTATCTTTCACAAAATCACTCCAGCCTGTGGGAGGGCAAGGGTCTCTGCACGGTTGAGGAGAATTAATGCAGCTCTCTGCTACTTCTTTTCTTGCGCTGCTCAAAGATCCGAGCTGGGTTTTTATATTTTTGCCTGGAAGGGAGAGGAACGCAGTCTGGAGAGGCAGTGCTGTCTAACAGCACTGGCTGTTTGTTTTAACAGTGTCTTCCTAAAAACTGCAGTGATCTGCCTTGGTCTGCGTTAGATGGCAGTGGAAGCAGATAATACTGATGGAAGGGCATGAAATCTCTGTAGTGGATAGATTGTCCTCATTGAGGGCTGGATCTTCAGATGATAGAGTAGCTGTATCACAGTGACCTGTACTGGCAGAAGACCCTGTGCTCTCAACTTGACAGAAGTCCCAGGTGATTCGTGAGAAAGAAACTCAGCAAAAACATTTTAATATTCAACAGCTATAACTTTAGTGGACTGAATTCTTTGAGGACTTTGAGACCGATAAGGCTGCCCAGGGAAGTGGTTGAATTGTTATCCCTGGATGTATTTAAAAGCCATCTAGATATAGTGCTCGAGGATATGATGTAGTAGTGGTCCTGCTAGAGTTANTGAGATACCGGTTGTACCTAATGCAAAGATGTGCCTGGTGATGGGCTGAGGTGTTTTGGGTGCTGCGTTTGGGCACAGACCTATGGGGTAGGCGTCTGTGTGTGTGTGCATCCCAGGCACTGCTGTGTGCATTTGAGCCAGACACCTTCAGTCAGACTTACTCTGCGGCTCAGAGAGCAGAGCGGAGCCTCAGGCATCGTTCCAGAGTTACGATAGCAGAGCTTAAAATAGCATCTGATCCTCTGAGCTGTGAACCTCTGGGGCAGGGGCACATTTGGCACACTGAACTGAATCTAGCTGTTTCCAGTGTAATGCATTTCATGACACACTAAGGTAAGTGGGAGAGTTCACGAACATCAGCTTTGCTGAAACTCCTATGCTTCCGTAGCCAAAATTTTACATACTGTCAATGCTGTTTTGGGCAGCGGAAAGATGAAATAACATTGAGGCCCCTTCCACGCCAGCCTCCCTGATGCTTTGTTTGCACCTTGTTTAATTTTGCCCTTAAAGCAGGTTTTTCCCTCCCTGTGAGGCGTTGCTCTAAAGGGCTTGAAAACAAAGTACCTGTTCCTGAGCACAAGTTGGATCACAACAGAAACACTGCTTTGCATTTTTTGGAAACAGATTTGAGCCCATTGTACTGAGCACCAGGACCAAACTTCAGCTGCTATTTACCCTGCAGCTCGCAGAGATTAGCCAAACATTTGCGCAGCAGCTCTAAAGCTATATGACTTAGGAAGCAGAAATCTTAAACACAGAACAAAAGTCTCGGAAATGTTTAAACTTCCTGATAAGAAAATCTGAAGTTAGGAATATTTCCCCCCCNCCCCCCCCCCCCCCCCCCCCCCCCCCCCCCCCCCCCCCCCCCCCCCCCCCCCCCCCCCCCCTTGGCTACCACAAAGGTTTTAAATGCTGTTAATGCTTTCTCTGGGTTCTGCTGAGAAACCTGCTTTCCAGAGTGGCAGCCTCTGCAGACAATGAAGTGATTGTAATGTTGGAAAAGTAACAGATGCAGAAGGATGAAATGTCTAGTCTTCCTATATGTTTGTGTGCGTGCACGCGGATGGGAGAGGTGAGTGCAAATCTGAGCATAGGAGACCTTTATCCTTTGTTCAAGCATGACTGCATTCATGTGAAGTGGAGCCTTGTCCAGCCTCCATGATTCAAGAAGAGTACTTCCTACAACCAGGGATGATTTGGTGGCTCTTTCAGGGTCTTGCAGGAGAGCAAGAGGCTGCACGCTGGCTGCAGCCCAACACTGGATATACAGAAGAGGTGCTGAAGTGCCTGGCTGAGCTGAGGCCAGAGGATTTTTTTT
>WEIS01090750.1:283-12556 GCA_013389965.1 Todus mexicanus
AGCTACAGTATTACATACATTACATTACATTATGTTACCTTACATAACACACATTTGAGACACCCTGTGTGGGAATTGTATTTATACATGTTTCTGAAGTCAGCTAAAATAATTTTAATAGTAATGACAGTATATTTTCTCACAAAAACTGATTTGTCATCCCTGTGAGATATTTATGTTACCAAAGAACACATGAGCCTTATATATAGCATCTCCTGCTCACTCCTGTTTAATCTATTTTTTTTACTGTTTTATTTGCTAGTGTTGTTTTTTTAAGAAGTAATTTACTCTGAACTAATTTAAGCTATGAGTTTTAATTATAAGTAATGAATGAAGTGCAGCGGGGAAGGGGTCAAGGGTTGCTTTTCGAACATTTTTTCAAAGATTTAAGTTTTTTAAGAAAATAAGAGAATTGTCTTGTCAGGTTAAAAAAAGAGAAAAGACAATATCAGATTCTTCCAAAACAAGAAAGATTTGTTGCAGCTTTCCTTGCAGTTTGATACTTTGCAGAATAAAGGATATCAAATATGAAACAATTTTAGAAAGAGAGAGAGGAGAAATGTAGTTAAGCATTATTAATTTTTTGTTTGTTTGTTTGTTTTCATGTGTAAACAGAAGACAGATGATACTCAGATTTAATAATGACTAATGAAACTAAAAGCACCATCTCTTTGTCTCCCCTAAACAAAACTGTTTGTGAAGCATGGCGAGCCAGGTTACTGAGGTCTCATGATGCCATTTAATTTAAATTAAATTAGAGGAAAATCACAGAAAGAGCAATTTAGAAAAAAATCTGCCCCGTGTAACACAAGATTTGCTGATATGTGTTACTATTCAACTAATGAAAAAGCTATAGAAGATCCCTATTTTTCCAAGCCTGTCCTAAACCCTCCATCTGCATGGGTCAGCGACAATATAGAGACCAGCCATCCCCACCGAATCCCTTGACCCACATTATCAAACAGGGCTGTAATATCTAAATAAACTTGCATTTGAATGCTGGCCAGATACATTAGGAGACCATCTATATGGTTTTTAGCAGTTCAGCCCTAGAATTACACGTGCCAGACAAGAATGAAGCAGACAGTGAATGCTCACCCAGTGAGCAGTCGGGGAGATGTGATGGCTGCCCCAGCTCTCCGGAGAACATTAAGTGCATTCAATATGCTACAGAGCCAGGGGATTAATCTTGGGATTTATTGTTTTTGCAGTGATGAGTGAACACAGTAGGGAAATGATGAGTGGAAAAAAAACCAGAGCAATTAAAGTCATAGGGCTGCAAATATATGAAATATGGCTGCAACTGTCCAGCCTGCACCTTTCCCCAAATGAATAAAACTGACTTCCAAGTAAGATATTAGAGCCAAAAAGTTGTGGAGACAGTAAAAAAAAATCCACAAAAAACCAAAAAAACAACTATAAAGCCTCCCTTCCATTTGGGCACAGGATTTATATCCATAATCTCTGAGGAAAACAAATAAAAGACAAATGCATTTTTCACCTCTCTCCCGTCCTGTGAACTGTAATTGTGGTAGAGGTTCCTTCCCACTTTCACGTGGGAACAGAAAGCGAGTTCCACCAAAGAGTGAGGAGCCTTGTCTTCAGTAGTCCCCACAGACAACAAAAGATGAAACCAGTAAAGCCCCACCAGGTTTCTTTATTTCTGTTGGAATGTGGGAACCGGAGTTTTTAGGTATTGTGAATCTCAGCTCCTTCTACCCAATGAACTTAGAAGAATTTATTGCAAGAGGAGATGATATTGAGGTTCAGTTTTATTTGTATTCAAAGATCTGGTTTTGAACTTGGCAGAATAATTTTTTGCAGGGTTTGGCTGTTCTTGCAGGACCTAATCCAAAGCCCATTGAAGTCAGGACAAATGTCTCCCTAGACTCCAGTGAATTTTGGGTCAGACCCCTGCAGTAACATTGATTCTAATGGTTACAGAGGTTGAGATTTTATTACTGTAATCTACATAAAATATGCTTGGTTTTCATTTCAGATATTTTCCTCTTTCCTTTGCACAGAGTTCAAGAAAGTGTAGGGTTTTTAATGGGAAAAGTATTTATTTATTGCTATACAAAATTATGAAATGTGTCATAATTACTATTACATGAAGTTACAGGGAAATTCATGGAAGACTAGACTCAAGTTTCTGTCCATTTCTCTCATTTAATTTCCTCATGTGTTTTTAATGCTTATTACACTATAAGACATACAGTTTCTAATTCCTTTTCCAGGTGAAGATTGTCTCCCAAAATGGAAAATAACATGAAGAGAGACTACAACAGACTTCACCCAGATTGGAGTCCTAATTCTGCATACAATTCTGGATATAGTTTTATGGACATTAATATAGGTGCAAAAAATGCTTAATGCATGGCTATCATTGAATAGAATATTTTGAGGTCACTTTTGACTCTCCACTGAATCAGAAAAGACTATGGCAAAGACCACAAGCAGGTGGTCCTCCCTTAATAGGAAAAGTAGTCCCCTCCTGCAACACTGAGAGGTTTCTTCTGCTCCATAGTAGTTGCTGGGTACAGACATATTTGTTTTCAAGGAGCTCTGTGAGGCAAAGCATGAGCAGAGCTCAATCGTGGCAAGCCAAGCAATAGCTCAAGCTCTTCCTCTAGAAAGCTGACCCATGTAATCAGCCTACCAAGCTACACTCTGTACCTGAACAATTTTTTTTTTCGCACAGGTGAGCAGCAGCATGCAAAGCCCTCAGAAAGCTGCAGGTTTTGAGGCTTGAGGACTTCGTAATTTAAGGCTCATGGAGTTTCTGTGTTGGATATAATAACTTCCATCTCCATGCTTTCATTTCTATCGCCAATCCTGCTCTTGTCTTCACATTCAGTATGTTCATCCTGATGAGATCTTTAATATGCCATATTCTTGCAGCATAATACTCAAATGTTCTTTTTCTCCTAGAGTTTTTTAAATTCAGTAAGGTATAAGGCAAATAACAGACCAAGTAAACACTCTATTGTTTAGTTTAACATTATAACAATTTCTTTATTACTATAAGGAATTCTAATTTAACCCAATCTAAAAAAAATTTTAAAAAATAAATAAATTATGTTTTATCTGATTAGCATTTTCTTCTTTAGATTTTTTGCTTTTTAATTTCTCTATTTGACAGTGAATTAGCTGGAACTCTGCCACAAGATTTATTCCTTTTTTATTGAAATACAAACGTCAACATCTTTTTGCATTTAGGTTTTAAATGTACCTTTCAAATGCCTTTAAAGTGGGACTTTCAAATCCCTGTGCCTTCTACTCAGGTGACTCCAGTAACAGTGCATTAAACCTTTCAAGGTTTGCAATTTCAAGACCAAAATCATTTTAAAAAAGAATTTTGAGGAGAGTTAGAGGATATAGAAATTGCACATGCTCTTTAATGATATAGTCACAAAATCTGCAGAACACAATATCTACGTTTAGGGGTCTCAGGGCCAAACCCCACGGGACAGATTTGTTTTGCCCTTCTCTCCCCTTCCCTCTCCCCCCTCAGTGAAAAGATAGGCCGGGGAAGTAACGGGTAAAAAAAGGAGTTTGCTCAGAATTGGAAGATATGAATGTAATTTTATCAGATAATGAAAGATATTAAGAGAAAAAGGGATATACAGAAAGGTTTAGGGAAGGGATATATATATACAGAGAGAGAGAGCAATATACAAAACCCGATCTCAGATGGCGACAGATTTTCCCCACAAGTGGATGCAGGCCCTGCCACCCCTGGGATGAGCAGCGAGACCAGCAGGACTCACAAGCAGGAAGGGAAAAGGCTGACCCAGCTTCCTGTCCCCTTTATATAGGGGAATACAGGAAAAGGAAGGGAATACATGACCCTCTGACCCCACAGGATCCTAGGGTCACTACCTGTTCCCCTTTGAACCCTTAAAGCACAACACATAAATAGTAGGTAGAAAGACTCTGTATCTGAAGATGTTACTTTCCAGACAAGGTGGTATGACAAATTTACATATGTGAAATTTCCACATTCCTAATTTTTTTGGTGACAAATGTGGGGTGATTTTATACTCAGTATTTAATCCCCAAGGTTACTTTCAGATGGAAGAGAAACAGAGAATTAGTGTTGTGGAGATCAGGGGGAGTGATGGATGGTGCTGTTATAAATTCAAATCACCCAGCCTTTGATTTATTCAGGAATTTTCAAGAGTATGGCAATATATATTTCTAATTTCCACTGAGGATGAATTTGGTGAAAGGCAAGAGAAATTATTTGCTAAAATGTAAGCTGGAATCAGGTACTGGATGCCAATATTAACACTTTTAAAGAAGAGTTGTTTCCTGAATTAGACTAACGGTGCGAGCAGGACTTTCGGCAGTGAATTGCCAGAGTTGCTGACAGATGCTCCCCCTTAAAGGAGGGCTGGTGTGTTTGATTAAAAGATGGTGATGAGAGCTTTCACTGCTGGTCCTGCCAGACCTCTTGTCCTCCTCACAGCCTCTCCCTCACTTCTCCTGGTGTTGGGCAGCAGTGTCCTGGTAGCCTCCTGGCAGAGGAGACAGGAACTTCCATAGACAGGCAAAGAGGCTGCAGATATTCTCCTATCACTTCTCTTTCCTCATAGGTTTAAGGAAAAGAAATTACTAATTACAGTTGCATCAATATGAAAAATGACAGTCACTTTGATAGGGTGAGGGGAAAGGTGTTCAATTAGCTCAGAGCTTTACATTTCAAGCAAGGAAAATAAGGTAGCTGAGTTATAGGCAGTAAGAACAGCTGAATATCAACCATTATTCTCAGCTCCAAATATAATAATCTGAGCATGAACAGCACTTTCCATCTGAGAAGCTGGAACAGCTTGTAGATATTAACAAATTCCCTCCCTCACTGATAGAGACAGGAAGCGTCATTATTGCATTTTGGATTTGGGAGAGATTGAGATACCAAGAAATTAGTTTGTTCGAGATGGCAGGGGAATCAGTGGCAGAGCAGAAGAAAAGCTGAGAGGATGGTGTGTGCATTGCCAAATCCTTGCTTCTTCTCTGGAAAGTCCCTACATTGGGCAATTTTAAGACTCAGCTTGACAGGGTGCTGGGCTGTCTCATTTAAACTACATTTTTACCTTTCAGGGTTGGAGTAGCTGATCCTTGACGTCCCTTCCAATGTGGTATTCTATGATTCTATGATTCTTTTCAGGTCTTTCAACCATTCTTTCACAGCCTGTATTTGAATAAATAAATAAAATTACTTTATCTTATGTCAGACTTCAATAAGGGTCATGTAAGGAATAGGATGACCCTTGCTGGCCAGCAGATGATGGAGTTTTTTTCTATATATGACCTGGACTGTGCATTACAGTCATTTACAACTTTGTAAAGTGAGCACAAAACGAATATCAGGCGCTATAACCACAGCATTTTCACTTATTGCTCAGTGAGGTAGAAGGCAAGGTCAAGCTCTTTCAGAATTGCAGTCATTTTTTAGAAATTGTTTTATTTTTTTATTGCAGCTGTGAGGTATACCAATAGAGCCAACCTAAGCACACAGGAATTTCAACTCTGTATCTACCCTTTCAATTTGCTTTAAACTCTCACTCATAAGGAACATAAAGCCTACACTGTGTGGTGAACTTTCTAGACTGTTGTAGGGTACTATTATGCTTCTCTCAGACCAGGTCAGCTGAAGGTCCTGTAACTGATATCTCAGTATAAAATAAAGAAAATAGCCAGGCTCGGCCTGCCTTGGTTTGGGGAGAAAGAATAGAAAACCAGAAAGCTGAGGAGGGAAAGGCCAATTGTCGTCAATGTTTAAACTGTGCTTTGCAAGAATGTTGCCCTCATAAAAGTTATGTGTTAAATGAAATTTAGCTTGTTAATTTTATTTCTATTTACAGGGCAGAGAAGGGTAGTGGCAAACAGTGTTCACTTGACGGAAAAATCAAAATAGGTTGGGAAAATATGCATTTGCAAACTATGAGAATCTGTTTACAGACTGTGGAGAGTATAAAATAACATGCATTTATTGGAAAGGACTTGATGGAGTCTTTTTGAAAGTCTCTGTCTAAAATAGTCTCTGCATTTAAGAACTAGAGTACTTTGTGATTTGCATCCTCGGGACGGAACCTATCATACCTCCCAACAACAACCTATATTTGTGGAGAGAAAGAAATCTTAAATTCTGTGACTGCTAGGCTGGAAACTTAGTTCAGCTAACATCGGGTTTACAACCTAGAACGGAGGTAAATGGCCAAACCCGATCAACACCCCATTAATCTAAGGATGATCAAGTAACATTGTATTTGGCAAAGCCACAAATAACCATGTAATAACTTTGTAATTCTATGGTAATTTCTTGCACATGGTTATTGATGCCCTGTAAAATAGTGTGTTACCAATAATCCCATATTACCTCTCTGCTCTTAAATATAGGGTCACTGACAGACCATGACTGTTTAATGTACTTTCAGTCTCAAACAGAAATCTTATACAATGGTCATAAAAATGAACCTTAGCGGGTGACCCTCTTTGCTCTTCCTTAATTTTTTTTTTTTCTTTGAATATATCACATATACACCAGTGGGACTCTAGATAGTTTGTGGGATATTAGACATTTAATTTATATTTAGCCCTTCCTTTCAACCTTTCACCTATCTACAGTTAGGGGTTTAAGAAAGATTTGGACTGTTTAGGCTGTACCCACTTTCACAAGTAGAGACCGAGGGCCTAGTTAGTGAGGCAACTGATTCCTCTACTAGGATTTGAATCACCCCAAAACTATTTGATTAGCTGCTCTGCAGCTTCAGTTTATTTTGAGTGTCAGTCACTGATGAGTTGATCTGGATGCTCCTATTCTAACCACCTCTTGTAAAGATGCCTAGAAACCAGCCAAGTGCCAGAAAGACTTGTTGAAACAAGGGAAGCAGGCACAGAAACTTGCCTATGAGAAAATCTAGAGTTCTGCTATGTTTGTGTCTCAGCCCTGGGTTTTATTAGACTTAAACTAGCTGTAATTTTTAATACAAACCTTTGTCTTCTACCTGTATGCAAAGAAATCTGTATTCCTCTGTAAGTTACTATTCTTCTATAGAAGAATTTCTAGGACTTTCTCTGTAGTGGATCTCTTTCATGCTCTCTATTTTTTTCCTTCATTTGTGTTAGAAAAGACTGAAAGAAGAAATTAATTCTAACTTTAATCCTTGGTCTTAAATGCACTTAACATTATGAAACATTTGGAACTGAGTTTACTCTGTATTTAAGGGCTAACCTTCTTATCTTGTTAAAACGGATATTTGAAAATATATATCTGGAGTGAAATCTGATTTTGGCAATTTATAGGTATCTCTACTTTAGTGTATCAAATGAATTAGCAATATGGCCACGGAAAACTCAATCCTGCACTATTAAAATGGATGTGGAGTTTCGTCATTGACCACTGCTCAGCATCCCCCAGGCTTTGACCTTTAACAAATCCACAGTCCGAGGCAAGGAAAGGCTTGTACGCTTTAAAATCTCATTTTATTCTTTTACTTACATATGGCTCTGAGATAGTGGAAGTCAATTTACGTATGTAATTCATCAGGACTGGTATGTTTGGTACAACAGGGCAGTAAAATGGAATTGCACTTATTTTCATTCCCACGAAGAGGAGATGTGTAACTGGGGCTTTGTAATGCTCTCCAAGAAGCTGTTGAGGACAAGACTGGGTCAGCTTTTTTTTAGAAAAACAAACAACAGAAAAAGTGCTATGAAATGGAAGATGAATCCCAAGAATACTAACCTTCCTGTATGCACAAATGAAAGTGCTTAGTCCTGCTAACAGGATCCTCATGTAAACACCACAAGCTATCCCCACACCGCAACCCCACAGAGAGAAGCTCTTAAAGATGTGCTTGCAAAGAGAACTCATTTGCAGGATCGGGCTCCCAGCAACTTCATATTCTCTTTGGCCTGGGTGGAATTAGCATATGACTAGACCTCCTTTCATGAGCTCTGATTGTCAGGTAAATAGACAGACTGTGGGGAAAATAGAACCATCTGTGCCCAGAAATAGCAGAATTCCCCTATAAACTCACCGTACATTCTGGACTGTGCTGGGTGCTAATGAATAAGAGCAATGTCTCAGTCTCTGGCTTAACATGATGCTCTTCAAAATACACTTCTGAATTTAATTAGTTTTTAGAAGTCTGTTTATGTATTCTGTATACAGCTGTGGAGCACAAGGAATCATGCGGTTTCTGTGACCTTTTGTTGCTCCTTACAGTGTTTTCTCTGATGCTGCCTTCCAGCCATTCCTTTTGCCTCATCATGTTATCACGTGTACTTTTCATATCCCCTAAAGATGCAGTTTGGGATGAAAACATTATTTACAAGTTTTACAAGATGTCCTGTATTTTCTGCACAAGATAATCAATAACAAAAGCAATAAGAAAATCATAGAACCACTTTCCAGTGTTGCTGAGTGGGATGTAGCTGGTGTTCTCCATGCCATGAAAATCCCTGGTGGCCCTCAGAACTGTTGGCAGCATTCATTCTTTACACAGACCTTTATTAAGCAGCTTTTGACTTGGGCATTGTTAGAGCAGAGGACATCACACACCCTGTCGACCTTGCTCCTAAAACACTCTAAAGTACTCACTGGAGGAGGTGGTCCCTTCAACCCTGCGCCAGGCCAGCCTGTCTATACATTGCTGTTTGGAGCTGCATGCTTAAAGATTGCTGAGACATGCAGAATCAGAATTAATCCTTCCAATTATTTTTTCACTTCAGTACTTTTTAAAGACAAAGAAATAGATGTACTATTATGCAATAGGTCACCAACCAATAACAGCTATTTTAGACGAGATCAATCATTAATTTCTCTAACAGTTAGAGAAATCTAATTTTAAAGGAAAAAAAGAAAAAAGCCACAGAATTTATGAATAAATACGGGTGTTAGAGATACAGAAATTATGACGGTTGTACTCACTGATCAGCCCCATAACACAGACACATATCTGTTACACAATCTAAGCACCCTTTTTGTAATTCAGATGTTGACTGTCTAGTTGGTGGTGACCATGTGGTCCTTGTTTTTCATTTCCATTTGGGTTACAAAGCAGCCTTTACTGCTAATCATTTAACTTTCAGGAACGTCCTAATGTTAGAGGTGCCATAGAAAGTCAGATACAAACATGTCCTGGGTTTAGAGATGTGCACAGGCTGTGTCAGAGAACACAGCTGTTGTGTCTTCAGCTGCTGTGCTGAGGTTCACCCACTGGTAACTAGAGACGTGGTAGAAGATTAAGGGTTAATCTCAAGGCTGCTCTAATCTGTATTTGATCTGCAATGTGTACCAATAAGGAGCACAAGAAATCAGGTGTAAATTCTAGTCTCCTGGTAGCAGAGATTCTGCCTCGCTTTGTATGAAAGTATTATATGAGGACAATGTTCTTGTGAAGTTAAATCATGATCTTTCAGGGTATAAAGATGTAATTCTTCTAGCTTTTTTTTTTCAATTGTTCCTTATTTACCAAGTCAAGGCTACAGTTACTTGCAATTTCTTTTAAGGGATTGGATAAAGAGAGATTCTGTATGGCTCAAGATTGCATGCCAAGCTTTTGAACATGCAAAGAAGATGCAACATTAAAAATCTACTTTTCATGCTAGTTATCAGGCTTATAGAGTCATTTGGATTTACTAAGTCCATTTGCACATCTGATTGTCAGCAGGATCATTTGCTGGTATGATTACCACTGGCAGCAGCACTCATTGGCTTTTCTGCAGCTCCATCCCTCTTTCATGATAATCCCTGGTCCTGTCACTGAAAATGAGCCTTTGCCCAAATAGAATAATAGCTGCTCACCGCTCATAAAATGCATAATGCGTATTCTGTTTGGCAATTAGCTGAAAATGGTAAAACTGTAAAATGTGTTTAATGAGGAGAGGAAATAACCATAAACATGTTGCTTATGTTTGCAAGCCACCTTATACACCAAGGAGTATACCTGCACATAAGGATGTAGAAATGGTTCTTAGACTCATACGATTTAAAAGTAGCTTCCAGACACTTGCAAGCAGTAAAGTACTAATTCAAAGCCTTTTGATGCGGCACAATTCACTTCAATATGCAGAGGCGAGCACAGAAAGAGAAAGCACCAGCCCCCTTGGAAGGGATGGCTTCCAGCACCAACAACGCCTTCATTGTTCTCCTGCCCGGAGAGGCTGGAAGCAGCGGTGACCCCAAAGCAGCTCCTTTGGAAAAGGAAAACTGCTTTGCAATAATAATTATTCCTTGAGTTCAAAAGACTAAGCCTTGTCCCCTAAAAACCGAAATGATTACGAATTCCCACAACAGCTGGTTGAAGTTGAATGAAGACGTCAATTACGCAGATAAGGGAGAAAGAAATGGTGCCTTAGCATGCTTCAAAGGAGCAGCTACGTATAAATGTGTTTGGGTTTTGTAAAAATAGATCCACAGTGCTATGATCAGCCCAATTAATGTTTCTCTTTTGTATGCCATTCCTTCCTTAAATGCTTTCAGTTACTTGAATAACCGCAGATTTCCCTGAATGAATAAACCCTCCTGTTACCTTTTCAAAGTGTCTGAAAGCTTGATCTAAACCATCACTTGATCCTCTTTATCTTCCTCAGCCAAATCAGTTGTTGCTCACAGACGGATCAGTGTGTTGTGCTTACTTTATAAACAGCAAGAATAGGCTCATCCACTGCCTTCCCCAAGGAGAAGGGACAACTTATTTATTCTGTTATGTAATGGACCTTCCCTCCTATATTTGAAGGGATGGTCCATGCTCCACTTAGGGCATAAAAACTTGGCTGAAAAACTCAGGATACAACTGAATCTTTAAATAGCTTTCTGACTGCAAGGAAAAAAATAAAGCAAAAAGCTATTGGGGTTGAGGATTTTTTTGCTTATAAGACATTGTCATCCTTTGATCAATGACTACCATGAACATGTGAAAGGTGTATTTCCAGCGAGAATTAAAATTGGTCTTGTGTTTCTTACCACAGCTCACATCTCCAAGTGTGGCAAAGTTACTATGAAGGATCCAATGAATCATGGATGCTTATGCTCTCAGGATAAAGCTCTGCATGAGAAAAGGGAAAAGTAACTTTTGAGGCTATTTAGAGAAAGTGTTCCACATATTAACTCTCTTTCCTTTCTCTTGGTGGGCTTTGTCTTTGTCACAGAATGGGGTTAATAGCAGGCTCCCCCCTAAGACCAAGCAGTCACTCAAGGGTGAGCAATTCTGTATTAGGAAATTTCCAAGTATAATGTTTAGGTGTATGACACCCAACAGAAACTGGGTTCTCATTGCTGCCTGAAGGATGACTTTTTTTGTGGAAGAGCACTGGCTTTGTGCAGTCCCACATCTTCCAGCCAAGGTGAAGGGAAGGACTGCACAACGAATAGATACAGGAACTAACTGTAGGATCCTCTGCTGCCCTGGTTTCTCAAATAAGAAACCAACTTGCAGCTCATGTACTCTATAACCAACTGGCAAAGGAGAAAGAGGGGGAGATTCTCCTCTCTCTCTACTCTGCCTTGGTGAGACCACACCTGGAATACTGTGTCCAGTTTTGGTCTCCCCGATTAAAGAGAGACAGGGATCTGCTGGAGACAGTTCAGCAGAGAATGACAAGGATGATTAAGGGACTTGAGCATCTCTCCTATGATGACAGGCTGAGAGAACTGGGGCCGTTTAGTCTTGAAAAGAGAAAGCTGAGAGGGGGTCTTATCAATGTCTATGAATACCTGAGGGGTGAGTGTCAGGAGCAGGGGGCCAGTCTCTTTTCTGTGGTGTCCAGCAATAGGACAGGGAATAACGGGTGTAAGCTTGAACGTATGAAGTTCCACCTCAACATGAGGAGCAACACTATGAGAGCAACAGAGCACTGGAACAGATTGCCCAGAGAGGTTGTGGAGTCTCCTTCTCTGGAGACTTTCAACACCTGTCTGGATGCACTCCTGTGTGGCCTGCCCTGGGTGATCCTGCTCTGGCAGGGGGGTTGGACTCTATGATCTCTTGAGGTCCCTTCCAACCCCAAACGTTCTATGGTTTTATGATTCTATGAAATGATCCTGTCATCTAATGCAATGCAGTTGTTATTTTATATCCTGCTAAGTCACCTTTTTTAATTTGTTCCTAATGCATTTTCACAGACAAATGATCTTGCCTATGAAGTACCTTTCTAAACGGAACCTATTTACCTTCTATTTGCTCTATGTATTTTATTGACTCAGGTATTTACTTTTATAAGTGTATTGCTAGTAAATGTTTAAGTGCCTTTTAAATTATTTTT
>WEIS01090767.1:1753-14962 GCA_013389965.1 Todus mexicanus
TCTGGTATCACACAAAAGATTGCTTCTTGGATCAGTAGGCAGGTTTAAATATGGGGTACATAAGTGGACAAAGAACTGCTATGGATTTTAATGAAGGCATTTTCAAATGGACAGGATCCAGGTCAAAAAGGAAATGCTAAAAAGTAAAATGAAAAGAATTGTTGGTAGGTTTGATTTTCCTCACTTTATTTATAAATCAGGCTTAAAGAAGTGTGCAAAAATGGTCTAATTTCAATGCTGAAATGGGTCTGGTAAGAAAGAGGGATTAGGTATCATAATAAAGAAGGAACGGTAAGGGTGCGACTGAGGAAATGACCAGCATCAATGTGCTAATCAGTAAGGAGGAAAGAACCAGGATATTACAGGGATTGTTCACAAGCCTTTAAAAATGTTTCACGAAGAAATTTCTTGGGAAATTCAAATGCCATGATAGCCTCTTCTTCCTCAGACCATTTCCCTTCCCTGTTGTTATCAAGAATGGTTTGAGAAACATTGCTTCTGGAAGGAGCAAGTTAGAGAGGACTCAAATGAGGCAGGAAGTGATAAGACCTAGTTCTCCAGGCTGGAGAAAACCAGAAGATCAGCTGGGCCCACTGGCAAATCCAAGAAAGCAGTTTGAATGGTTGTGATAAAGATACTGACTCAGAGATATGCAAAAGTTCATCCATGTTTGTGTACCGAAACAAACCCTCAATATACATTTTGATCTTTATTTTCTTTAGGTTTCCTTTCTTTTAAAATTGGTTTAATATGTGCTTCAGACCAGCTTTACAGAGTGCAGTAGTAGTTCTATGATGGAAAGCATCCAGTATTTCAATATTTATCATTTATATTACAAAATGCTATAGATGGAATACACTATTTTTGCACGATTACCGGTCAGATTTAAAAATCAAGTAATTTCAACTAATATGGAAAGAAATGAACTGAAGCTTCTAGTTTTGCTGGCAGCTGTAAGCAACATGTAGCTATGTTGTTCATATCTCTATGTCTCAGGAATTCTTCCTCGGGGAGTGCCATCCCCTTAGCAAAACATCATCTGTCACCTCTGTATGCTGACAGCCCTGGCTATCGTCTTCAAGATGGGCACATAAGAATGCTAAGATAATGTCCCCATGTATTCAGAAGTAGGACAGTGTAGTAATCTGATCTGTGACAGATTCAGTGTCAAATGTCCTGAGCCTGGACAAGTTCATTATGGGTCTTGGAGCATGTTGGAGCCCTGTGCATGTCGGAAGAATGACTCACTTCTACAAAGATTACACACACAGCATTTGGAAGTTTGAGCTTAAAACCAGTCTTCTCTGTTCCTTCGTGGTGCCTGTTCCCTTGGTTTCTGAGCTGCTTTTTGCAGCTTGTGTAAGCTGGTGGGACCTTGTTGAGGTTAGCAAAATTATGCTCCTTTACAGCAGCCAGAGATCTGGCGCATATTCTTCCTGTTCCCTGTGAAAAAATGTTTTGCTTTAAAAGGTAACAAAACAGCCATGTAAATAGACTGCCCTTGTGCTCCTCATAGTGAAAGCAGACTACGTGCCAAATTGTAGGATGACTACTTAGGTCTCGTGTGGTTGAATCTCTGTTGGTGTTTCAACATCCAGCGCAGCTGTGGAAGAGCAAGCAGGACTCTCTTGGGCGTCCAAGTCAGTGCAGATCCCAGGAAGGTCTGAGCAGCTGAAACCATACCACCGCTGAGGCTCTTAATAGCAGAGAGACCGCAGCTGGATTTTCAAGTCTTAGGATGAAAGGGCAGAGTTGGCAATTGGGAAAATTATCTTTGGGTCTGCAAACAGAAAAAAAGCTCATATGGAAGGCACACAATGAGAAAAGATTGTACAGCATGCCTCTCTATTATTTGCATTACTGTTTTTCAGAAGGCTACATGCACTTTATTAAGCAAAAGCTGATCTACTTTAGTGTCCTAATATTGTTCAGATACCAGTTGCTATTCCTAACATTGCTGAGTAATATTTTGACTTCATGCCAGGAATAACAAATAGTTGTTTTATGATTCTGATATGCCATATCTTGAAATCTATTGTGGCTGTTGCTGCTGGCTGGGTTGGGAAGAAAGACAATGTATGTTCATTAAGTTGTGTGCTAACGGTTATTATATCTCACACACTTCAGAGGCTGCTGCGAGCAGGTGAAGTAGGTTTGGATGATGGGGGAAGGGACCGGGAGCACATCTATGCTGTTGCTGCTGGGGTGGAGCAGCCTGAGCTCACCATAAGGAAGTTAGAGTCCTGCCCCAAGGCAGCTCAAAGACTCAACTTGCCCAGAGCTGTAGGAAAACTTTTTTTTTATTATTTAAAAAAAATTATTAGCCCAAGCATCCCCAAAAGATAGAAAGTGTTATTTTAGGTTAGAAGATGTGAGATGTTCTTCTCTAAAATTAAGTTAAAACTCTTTATTTTTTAAAAAAATGTCTAATTTTGAAATTAAAAAATCTCTTTTAAAATGAAAAATATAATTTCCTTTTAGTTCCCAAACGTTGCATCAAAATGAAAAGTAAGAACATTTTGGAAAAGGTTTGTTTGTTTGCTTGTCTATTGTTTTTTCCCTTCTGTTTGAGACTTCACATTAATGAATACTTTTGGTTGACTCAAAGCTACATATCTCAGTGAACAAATTAATTAATTGAAAAATTCTGTCCACTCCAAAATGACCTGAAGTTGATGTAAAATATTGTTAGTAGCATAAATAATTCCATGTTTCTTGACCTTGTAAAGCCATTCAGGATACTATCAATACAGTTCTAAGTACTCCAATATCATTATAAAGGCTAAGGGAATATATTTTGGTACTGGAGATAAGTATTAGAGGGATACTGGGAAGCTGCTAGTCTGTTTAACATCTGTCTAACAAATAAGCTTCATATGCTCTCTTTCTAAATTCTTCTCATTTAATTTGCAAAAATAATCAAGAAGGAACATTTGCTGTCTTTGGACAAAATCTTGAGGCCTTATTCAGGCAAATGCCGACTGAATAATTAGTGATCTTTCCAGCAGAAGGAATATCCGACTCACTGCAGAGTTTAGAGAACAGCTTGACACAGTTTAGGTTATAGTTTCATCGCCCATTACTCTGAACACAAGGGGACTTGTCTGGGTGAAAAAACACTCAAAATCAACTTAGTTTGGCTTATTGCCTGTTAATAGCATTCTTGCAAAGTAATAATTGAAGAAGAGGTTTCTTCTGGGGTGATTATGCAATGCCATAAATGAAAAAAAGCTTATTATATTAAAAAATATTCTCAGTGTGAACATGGTCATTGCATCTTACCCACAGTATTATTCAAGTCCTGAACACTTGTTGCCAATGGGGCAAAGACTTACGTCCTGCTTTGCTGCTGCAAGAGGAGAATTGCTGAACACTGAATCTTCTCTCATGGTCTCCTCGACCCCACATCTCTAGAGCTGCCAGGTAGTGAGTTCAGAGAGAACAAGATCCCAGTTGGTGTGGGTACCCATAATCTTTCTTCAGCCCTGTATCGCCTCCCTTGTTCCCAGTTCCCCTCAGAGTTTTTGCTCTTCTGCTTGTTCTGATTGCTCATGCCCTGAACAGCCCTGTAGAAATTCAACAGGGTGAAATTCCTGTTACCTCTAAGATACCTGTGAATCTATGTCTTTCTTGTGTTTTCTTTGATTTATATTCTGGATTGTGTTCGGAAGATGTGCCTGCCCCTGGTTGTAGCAGACAGGCTGGTTCTGGAAACTTCAACACAAAAGGATGTCGATGCTCTAAATCCATTAGATAAGACAAAAGGCTAAGCAAAGAAAATGCATTAGGAAGTAGAGAAGAACTGACACTGCTTGCACACTTTGTCTGCTAACTTGAAACAACATGAAGAAAGAAACTATGAAAAGAAATTCATCTCTCTTTTTCCTGCTTGGGCTCTTCTAATCATCCTATCTCTTGTGTAGCTATTGTCCTTACAAATGCTTTTATGGATGTTCGAGAAATGTCCCTGAGTTCCTTCTAGCTTTTATAGTTTCACCTTGGCTCTTATTTGTGTCTTTGCACTCTCTCCCTTTGTTTTTCCTCTCCAGCTCCTCTACCTACCATTTATTTTCTCCCTCCCACTCGAAGCTTCTATCAATACCAGGAAACAAAACTTTTTTTTCTAAGAATCAGAGCACACTTTGTTCAGTGCCACATATGGATATCTTCCTTTCAGGAGGTTTGCTTGCCCAGGTGAACATCTGTTCCTTAGTAGTCCTATGAATAAACAGCAATAATTCTGACAGTGGGCTTAAGATGACAGCTTAACTACTTTCACACAAGAACTAAATCGTTCTTTCTTATCTGACTCCCCCTCCTGGATTTGCACACACGCAGGCGCGCACACGCACACACTTTCTTATCTTAGCTATTAGACCTAGTTCATTCTGAAATATAAATATGCCCCTCTCTGTTCTGATTCAAATGAAAATTGTGTTAAATTGTACACCTTTTGTGTTGCTGGTTTATTTATCAGGCAAAAAGGGTTGATGTGAAAGAGATTTGGAATTACCCTTATCTCCTCTCTCAGGTGAACTCCCTGTTTTCTGGCTGTGTAGTCCCTGTCCAGCCTTACCAACATGTTCTCTCTGCTGAGACAGCTCCTCATCGGTGTCCGATGGACACCCTTCCCCATGCCCCTCTGCTGTCTGCAGGTTTCCCACAGCAGTCACAGCTGGTGTTTTACTCTGTTGTGCTTGCTAGGCAAAGTCATTCAGGCAGTGATTTTGAACAAGTCATGGAGGCAACTGACAAAGGATATTCAGGAGGAGGTACCTGGATTTTGCCTGTGCATATCCTTCCGGGCAGATCAGAGCCTCAACTCTCTCACTGCAATCTTGGACGCCTAGCCAGCGTAAAGAAAACAAACTTTATTCACTGTTTAATTTGTCACTTCTGCTTGCTGCTGAGAGGAGGCACTGGATTTTCATCTGCTGCAGTCAGAGTGAGGGGAGCAGGGTATGTAATGAGGAATAAGAAGTGGGTATGTGGAAAATGCAGCACACTTCTGATGTTACGGCTGCTACTGCATGGTGGTCCCCATAAACCTGAGCAGGCAGAACATCACTGACCATTTAGCAAGACCAGGATTGTGCATGAAACCAAGGCCCTCACTCTTATCTGGAGGGGCTTTGCACAGCTTTAATGAGTGCAAATAGTACAGGCTTGTTCTGTTGCTGGGAACGGGGATGTAGCACAGGAGCCTCCCACTTCATGGCAGGTCTGCTGCCTGTTCCCACCTTGGCCTCTGTGGAGGGGATGGGGCGTTACAGCTACTACTCTGCCTTGCCCTACCTGCAAAAATGCCCCCCCTCCCTGAGTATGCCCAAGTCATGCCTATGTCTTGCTTAAGTCAAGGTGCAACTCTTGTGGATACATGAAAACTAGTGGGGGAAAGAAGTTATTTTTAATTCAGGAAAAGGGTGTGCACAAATAAAATGCAGTTAAAAGCTGCTGACATGGGAGTGCCCTTTTCTTTTGAAGACTGGGAGTGGAAACAGGGGGAGTGCAGGCAGGGAAAGGCAAGAGAGCACCAGAAACAGAGCGGGATGCAAAGTGAACAGGATGAGAGACTTGACAAGTTGTCACTTTCACTTGCGTTGGCTGAGGAGGAAGTGCATGGCCACCCCCCTGCGCGGCACACTTGATGTGTCTCAAGGCATGACAATATGGTTTTCTTTGTTCTGCTCTGGGGGGGAGGGGGACAGTTTGTTTTCTTAAGACTATTAAGTCCTTCTAAGTACCACTATCAGCATTCTATGATTGAAAGTGACAAACAGAAGCAACTCTATTTAAAAACTGCCACTTCAAATTAGTGGAAGTATCAGCTTAAGTTTTACAATATTTTACTGCTCCATTTTTGACTCTTTTACATAAGGACAGCCAAATGAATATCCCGGCGACTTGTCTTTGCCAGAATTCCTCCCCATGCTCCCGCCCCATTAGCTGCTGCCTTATGAACGCTGTGCTAAACAGAAAGTGACAGCAGCTGACAGCGCAGCCAGGGCCAAATTATCAAATGTCTGAAGTTGAGCCCGTGTAGCCATGCACAGGCTCACTCTTTCACATGCAAAGCAGATAACTGCATACAAACAGGTGCTCATGTGTGTGAAGACGTTCTTGCAGGACTCCCCTGCCCAACCATGCACTGTTGAAGGCTGTATCTAAGAGAGTTTGATACCTGCAAGTCCCCGGTGTTAGAAACACAGAATTTGACATGGTGAGTCATTTTCCATAAAGAAAAAAATGGTTTTGTGCAGTTTAACTTTAGACTGTGAGTATAGTGCTGAAATTGTGAGTCTAGACTGACCGAACAGTCAACAGGGATAAAAAGATGCTTCCAAGTGGTACTGTAAATGTGTGAGTGCTGATGCCAGCTCAACTGAGGCACTCCGAGTTGCTTCTGGGAGTGAATAGCCTGTAGGTATCCAGTCTGGCTGCTTAAATTTGGGCTGTCCAAGCCCCTGAATGCTTTTTTTCCACCCCAATCTCAGCACTGATTTAGCTGCAACTCCAGTTCACATAAGAACTGGTGGGTCTCCTGCCTGTGAGACATAAACCTCCAGCATATGAGATGTGAGTTATGTTGTACTGTGCAAGTGTGGTGTGATGAAAAGCTCAAGATGCCACCTCAGATCTCCTCTTGGCTTCAGTGATGTCTGGGAATCACATTACGAACTTTTATCTTACCGTGTTTAACAGAAAATATCCATTTCTTGTAATTTGTGCACTCCTCTTCCCTTGGGAACTGCTGCTATTTCTGTGGATGCGAAGGCTTTCCGGGAAGGCTGGTAGGATAACCTCGGATAGGAGGAGGATTGTGCTTCAGGCTTTGCTGAGCTCCAAATCTGTGGGGAAGAGGAGGATGTGGAAAGGAGTGGGGAGTTGAAATACTTCTCAGAGAGCCTTCATCTGCTGCAGCGGGCCAAGGTGCAGCGTGAGCCTGAAGCTCATACACAGAAACCTTCCCTGTTGTTTGAGTGGAGTAAGGCATTTTGGCTTTCAAAACAAAGCTACATTTGCAATCTTTGATCTTTCTTTTGTATTCTTTGTTTTTCATAAGGAAAGACACAGATAAAATAATACAGACAAAGCAGGTTATTTGTAAGCCAGCTTGAGTACCCATTAAATCTTAAAGGCTGTATTATTCCGACTTTCAATACCGATGCACAAATAGCTTTTCTTTTTTTTCCCATGGATCTTCCATATGGCCAGATGAACAGGCTGGCTGCATAGTGAGCAGCAAAAAGAACAGCTGACATATAGTTTGCAACCACACTGCAACATCTGGGTAGAGTTTGGTCAACGGCATGCCTGGTAATAGTTTTTACATCCAGGCAGAGAGATTCGTTTTTATGGGATGGTGTAAAGTAGCAGAGAAAATATTAATGTCAACTTTGAAGTGTGCAATGAGTGGTGTGTTGTAGCAGCAAAACAGCCAAGCCCATGTGCTACAATACACAGAGCACTGAACTGGGAGGTAAGAAATGAGTCTTATCTCTGGCTCTTTCAGTACTTTTCTGTACTATCTTAAATAATTTTCTCCTGCTTTTTAGCCTCCTTTCCCCTCCTCCTACTCTCTTCATTTACGTTGTGTGGTTTTTTGCCTTACTAGTTGATCTGTAAACTCCTTCATGAGCAGTTGATTGTCATCACACAAACACTCATAATTATGGCCCCAAAAAAGCATTTATGCCTCACTGGTCAAAGTATTTCGTTTTCCCTTTGCTATTCACCAGTGCGGATGGCATAAAAAAGATACCTTGGGTTGCTACTTGTGGAGATCTAGAAAATCAGTTGCTAAGGGTCAGCAGAGTAGCAATTCGTCTGGGACTGCTGCAAGAATATAAGAATATGGGACCACAGAGAAAGAGAAAGAAAGATACAGATGAAGCATAGATAGAGTCATGCGTATGTGTGTATATGTGTCTACTGCAGAGAAAATACAGTCTTTTAAGCAATCTCTCTTTTTCCATCTAGGTGAGGAAAAACACAGTGGCAAATATAACAGAAAGTGTTCACTTTCTGACCAAATGCTGTCGGTTCAGCAGCTTTTCATCAGCAGCAATTAAGGCTTCCAGTGTATCTGATGTGTAACCTGGGAAGGTGAACTTGCTATTTCCCCTCACTTTTATTAAATATGAGGAGGGCAGCTGGTACATGGAGCTATTTCTGAGGGTTTCTTCCAAGGATTGCTCACCCCTTGTTAGATGAAGAAATGCTCCGAAGTACCACAGATCCCTTTTGAGATGCGGTTTCACAGCCCCAGCTGAATCAGCGTTCAGCTAAGATGGTTTGCATATGGAAGAAGGCTCCATATGGTGTGTGAATGGCATCCCAGCGCAGCCCCTCCTACCCAGGTGTAGAGCCCAAAGCCTGGGGTACAGGGCGGGGGATGTTCTGCAGAGGAGGGGAGTATGCCAGGGAGACAGCACTCCCCCGTCTGTGCTCCCTGGGCCAGGATCCACAGATCCTGGCTCCCCTCTGCCTCTTCTAGCATTTGGCCCAATGTTTTGTCCTCATTTTGCTTGTTCTGTAGCAACAGTTTCTTAGCAAACACCATTCTCAGAGTGGTGCTGATATTAATTGATGAGGCTGGTGCTCAGAGTTGTCTTGGCATGGTAAGGCACTATCTAAGTAGAAAAATAAACAGCCATGTTCACTCCAGTTCCTTTCAGAAAATGGAAAAATAAATCGATGTCTCCCAGATGGAAATGAACAAAATCAGCAGCAGAAAAATACCTTAAAGCTCCTAAGAAAGCTCTGGGAAGGAAGGATGAATAGCCCTAGTTTGCTGGGGATTTTGTTTCTATTAAACAAAGAACTACTGCTTCTCTGATGTTGTGCTGTGAACAGAGGAGTTTGAGGCTTCAGATAGGGTACAACATTTTAGGAGTTTAATATCTTCTCAGAAAGAAAATCCCTATCTGCTGTGGAAAAATGGTGATTTGTCCTGCAAAAGATTGGTTTTCCTTTGAAAATGCAGCATTGGGAGATTTTGTCTCAAATGTAAATGTTCCTTTCATTCCTTTTAACAGACCTGACATAAAACATTTTGTTTTTAACAAGTCTGTTGCCACTGGCTCAGACTGTGTGAGAAACACTGTTCTTACTGTAATGGAGGGGACAATTATATTGGGTTCAGCTTTAACAACAATAAAAATAACATTTGAGATGAGAAATTTCTTGAGAAGATACCTACTCAACAGCATTATTTTTAATATTGAGCAATGTGGTTATTTAGATGCTTTTTGTTTAAACAAACAAACAACCCAGGAACTCTCCCAAATTCATGGTAGGAGTTTAAAAAAATATGCATTATTGCCTTAATTGCAGTACAGATGAACTTCTTTTCTAGTGCATGACATTAAGTATGAGCAATGCATTTTAGAATTAGTACACAAATGATCAATAGGAGAGCAAACCAAAACCGTAACCTGAAATGCAAAGATTTGAGCTTTCTTTGAGACTTCTTATGTTCATTTTTCCCTTTCATGTCTGAAGTGAAAATGAATTGTTTTAAAAGACCTCAAGGACCTGATACAGTAAGCTTTGAAATAATGGACTGCATATTCATTTTAAAGAAATGCAGGAGCAGTTTTATAGGGGTCTTCAAAGCAAAATTCATAAATATTTCATGTTTTGATTTTCCATTACATTTCACTAAATAATAATGTAAAAGACCCCTCACTCTTCCTTTTTATTTCAAGGGTATAATTTCTTTAGTTTCAAATGTTGTCCCCTAAAAATGATGCCACTAATGTTTTCACTAAGCATTCCCTGGTAAGTTAAAGTTCTCTGATGATTGAAATAAGGCTCTGTCTGTGAAACATGAGCCATGATTTCTTCAGACTTAGGAGGAGCACCTGATTCAAATCTTAGGAGAAGACAAAACACAACTTACGGCTACCACAACATGTGGTTGGTCTTCATCATTTTTTGTATTAGTCTCTTAGTGAAGAAAACTGTTATGGCTCTCAGGACACGCTATCTGCTCACTATGGATAATCCAGAGTGAACAGTGTGTGTTTGGCCAAAGAAGTGCCAGGCTGAGAAGTGGAAACTGAGATGATAGAGTCAACACATTCTTAGAAATCAAGTGATTTCAGTCCAGATTGTGAGGTGGCTTATCAGCAAAGACCTATGCAACTGTATTTAAGGGTACAGTGTCCAAGAATTACGGTGTCTTTCTGAACAGCCCTCTGAAGACAAGATGCTAGGCAGCTAACAGATGTCTCTCTTTTGCTGTTCTTTCAGAGGAATCAGCATCAACGTAAACTGCAAGGTGGTAGATGTTGTACATGCCTTGATAAAAGTTCAGAATAATTTTGTGGTCTAAAATGTAAAAATTGCTTAGAATAAATGTTATGGAAATTATCCTTTGTTACATTATTTGACTATAATTAAAAGAGAAGCCAAGTGCTGATAACTTAGCAGAGAAAATATTTTCATACTTATCTAATCTGTGGTTTTAAGTAGGGACAGACAAACTCATTTTGCCTCGTTTCAAACCCACTTGGACACTATTCAGCAAAGCACTTACGGTCATATTTTCAAAGCTTGAGATCTTTTCTTTCCCCCACAATGGTATCACTGCTGATATTCCTTCAGTGAGAAAGTTCACATGGTTTTACAAATGAATTTCAGGAGCATCTGAGTCGAAAAGCTCTATGAAAGCCTGAATTATAACTCTCTGGTTGTCTCTTTTCATCCCTGAGCCTGTCCTTTCCTCTCCTTAAAGCAATTGGCATACAGGTCGTTAGTGAGTTGTCTATCCAGCACAGAAAGTGCATGGAGTGAGAAGAACATAGGCTGCTCCTGGTACCCCATAGGGTCCATGTCTAGCCAATTTTTTTTGGACAAATCTATACGTTCAGCTCAGATTCCTTGGTATCCTTTTTTTCATTTTTATTCAGATGAAGTTAAGACTGGTTGGAAGTCTGAGAAGCTGTAGGTTTTTGAGATACCGAGTGGGAGACACGAAACGCTTGCCCTTGGAGGCTTTCCCTGTCAGGTTGAAAGGAGACTTCAGCATGCTAACCTGCTTTGTTTTAACTGATTTTAATAGAGCAAGTGCAGCAGTCAGTAAAAAAGCCTAAATGCTATGAAAGCACTAATTGGTTCTAACATCTGGTAAGAATGACTTCAAGCGTACGGATGTTCATAATATGTGTGCAGGATCAGGCCTACTGTTTGTACCAGCTCCTTTGTATGTGCCAGTGGGGGACCAGAGTGGGCTTTAGCTGCAAAACAAAGGCAAGAGGTGTGATAAGAGACATTATCTACTCATTATTATGAGGTGGAAGACAGACAGGATTAATGGAGTCAAAATATGGATTGCTTCATATCACTTTGAAGCTTTGAAGAGATAGTATACACCCTGGTTCTGTTATCATTTTTGACTCCTCTATAAGGAGATATGCCCAGATAGAGGGCAGGTGAAAATGGAGGGAAAATAAAAATAACGATCTCCGGCTCTTTTGGGATTCTCTAAGGCTGTTCTGTCCATTTCATACTTGTAAACTGATCCGTACCTAATACCAATATAGATACACTTCTGTGACACTGTGAGGTGACAGACAAGAGCAAGCATTGCTTTCTAGTTATTTGTCCTTCTTAGTTTGAACAAGATAGAAAATTAGAGTGAAAGAAGGTGTATCAGAAGACTAAGATCTGAAAAACTGTTGCGTGACTGCACAGTGAGACCAGATGGCTGTATGAAGTGTCTCTCCATACACACGAGCACATGGATAATGAAATAAGATTCACACTCATCATCTCTCTGCAACGTCCACCGTGTCACATGGAGCCTGTGACCAAGTACTAAAAGATCAAATAGTTGCCTTTTGTCAGAATGATGATTAATACACAAGCCTTGCTCAATCCCGTTCCTCCTACACATAGCTTTGGAAATCTGTCATGATTTGTCCAAAAATGAATTGTCTGCCGATGACCCATGTTAGCTGTAAGTCAGAAGTGTTAAAGAGATTGGCGCGTAGTTTTCTGTGGGAAGAGTTCTTTACAATCTCTGTCATCCAAACCAACAATGGAGACCTTTTCGCCATTTTCTGACACCTTCTGTTATGTCTTTGTTCCTCTTCTTCCTGCACTGTTTTCCCAGAGTCTAAGGTGGCTGTGGCTGCTTCTACCACACTTTCATTTCATCCTCTGTTCACAGTCTTTCACTCCCATAAAAGGAATCACTTCAGATCCAAGCCAAAGTAAAATATAAATGAACTACTAGAATGAACAACTACTGGATGTGCTCAAGACCAGGTTGGATGCGGCCTTGTGCAATCTGGTCTAGTCGGACGTGTCACCGCCCCATGGCAGGGGAGTTGGAACTAGGTGATGTTTAAGGTCCCTTCCAACCCAAACTATTCTATGAGTCTATGAACTGAGAAATATTGTGGCATTCTTGGTTCCGAAAAATTGCTTTGCATCCGCTTGTTCTTGGCTGAGGCAGGGCTGAGACTAGAAATGAGAAACAATGATAGGACTGAGAAGGATTTCTTTAACTATTTAGCTAATTCCTAATTTTGACAAATATTTCCCCATCTAATAGCATTTTTCGCCCCTATTACTTGAGTTTGTATTGCTACTGTCTATCATTCTCTCAACTAAAACGGTGCCTCCAGGCCTGGTTCCACGTTATTAACCAGTGAGTCTTTCCATCCCCGTAATGGTTGCCTTCAAAGTACAACCAGCAATTCTCTCTGTCTCAAAAAGCAGATGACCAATAGCTAAAGTTGCAAGGTATTTTCTTCATCCATGAACGTCAGACTGCCACTTTTATAAGTCATGTTTTAGCATCTCAAGTTCTGAGAAGGTTTTTAAGCAAGGTATTGGGCTATAAGAGTGAAGTAGAGGTTACTGACTTCATTTGCTGTACATAAGTACTCATACAATTTTGAGTGGACACCTCAGCTCCTATCCATATACATTGTGTTGAATTTCAATATGAGAAGACATTCTCTAAGTCCTATCCCTGCTTTACCTATTCCAAAACACTGGCTAGGGGTTTAATGTGACCAGGGAATTTCAGAGTCATGCTCCTTTCTTCTTCTGGCCAAATGAATACCAAAGTATTCCACATGTAGTAAACCAGCTTTAACAGAGCACATCTAGCATCTTAGCCTGCTTTATGGAACACTGGTTAGCACAAATTTCTGGAAACTAGAATATATAGGTTCAAGTCATTGCAAGCAG
>WEIS01090785.1:328-16408 GCA_013389965.1 Todus mexicanus
GTGTGTGTGGAGGCAGACTTTTTTTCCATGTGTTGGGACTGTCACATGTTTGGCTTCTGAAACATCCTTTTTTGGGATAATGTTACAGAAATAAGGTGTTCCGGTGTTTCTATTATTCCTACGGGTGAGCTGTTTTACAGAATTGAGCCGTAGCAATCTGTTATTAGCAACTTTCTTTTGTTAGGGAAATATGTGACAGAGATTGCAGAGCCTGGTTTTCCTCTGCCTTAGATTTATCTTAGCTGCAGAAAACCCTCCAGCAAACTAGGTTCTGAAAAATTCAGTAGGCACTGCATTGCTCATTGTTCAGTTCAGGAGCCTCTGTGTGATTCCGGGGTTACTGTTCTTCTCTAAGGTATAAAGCAAAATAGTTCTGGTTTGTGGCATAATGACAGGTAAAGAGGCCAGCCACTTTGGCAGCTCTGTGGATATGTCCTTAAAAATGACACCTTGTACTCTGCTCCCTAGAAATAAGGCCCTGCTGTGATTACTTGTCTTTGGCTGTATTTTATTCTAATTTTTTCAAGAACATATCAAGAATCCAGTTGTCTTAATGAAAACCTGGTATGTAGTATTTCTCTATGCTTTTGTGAAATCCCCCTAAGGGGGGATTGGGTAATCTTCATATGCTCAGAGAAGCGGTGCATGTGCTTCCTAAATGACATGTAGATTTCCTCTAACATATGTGCATCTTTTGGCTGGGTGAGAGTCAGCATTTCCCTGCCCTTTTCTCTTTTTTTAATCTGCCACGGCAGTACTATACATAATGAAAAGCACTTAGAAACCCACTGCCTTCTGTTCTAGTGAGCACATTAGGAGGCTGTTTAGATGGCTGCAGCAAACGTACTGCAGCATGTTAAACTTGTAGGTATTTTCTCCCTTTGAGCATATAAATACAGGTCTTCTGAATTACCTTCTAGTATAAAGGAAAGTGTGAAAATAAGATTCTGTCTTTGGGGCCAATTCTGAGACATTGCTCTTTGAAACTGCTCTGAATTAGTATTGTTTTTTCTTGTCTGCTGTTTAGGTTATGTGCAGGTCTGTAATGTAGTTATCAGCGTGGGTTGTTGTGGTTTTTTTTTCTCCTCGCTGAAAATGACCACAGCAGTTAAGGATTTTAGGAGCTGACTTGTCAGCCCATATTTACCTATGGCTTGTGAGCTAAAATGTATCGTCTCTCAGCTAACTCTACTCATGATGCAGGAAGCCCACGTTGTACCTAATGTGCTCAAGCTGTATCCATCTAGTGTCTTTGTCTGAGTGTGCCTTCTCACAGTTTGTAATTAGAACAATATAGAAAGGGATGTGGCAGTGAGAGGCTCTTGATTCAGTGAGGTGAGACAATTGCTTTGTGGACAAAAATGCTTTATTGTTTATAAAACACAGTACTGTAGAAAGGAAATCTCTTAGCAACCAGAGTGGCACATGGATAAATATGAGCCTTTTTATCCCAAATGTGTGGATTCTTTTCAGTGTTTTATTTCTACATGTTCTTAAGAATGAGTTAAAATAGAGAGCTCTTGCTCTGCCAAAGGCTTTTCTTGAGTTTTCTTGTCCCCCTAACCCTACCCCTTCATGTCACACTGGGATTTGGTAGCTTATTCCAGTTTCTTTCTGGATTTCTTTAGGACTTTACAGATTCAGGGCATGTAAAGGCTTCTCTTTACTAGGAGAATGGAGCAAAAAGCAGCAATTGCTTCACTTAACATCTGTGTGTTTGGGCATTAGTCTTCTCATATCAAAGACATGGCTTTGCCACCTAGAACATAGGGCGTAGGAAGTCCAATAATTGCGTTTTGCCATTTTGTACTTTCCTGACTATTTAAAACATTTTTCCCCCCAATTTTTCCACTATGAGTTGTGAGTCACTTCTTGTTCCTCTGCACCACCCACAAGCAAGCAGTACTTGGGTTGGTTTTTTTTGTTGATCACATGATACTGCACAAAGCTAACCTTTTGCTTGAGCAGTATACAGAAATATCCTTTAGGGTCTTCCAATCACATTGGAAGCACAGAGAGCGCTAACATTTCTGTATAATTTATACAGTAAGGAGACCAAGGTAGCCAATGGTTAGAAAGTAAGGCCAGTGGAGCACCCAGTGTCCTAGACTTGATGACACCAGCAACAGTCATGCTGATTTATGGTCCTATTTAACTTGAGGATTGCAGTCTGAGGGTAATATTTCACCACTTTTGACTGGTTAAGCAATTTACAGTGTAATAATATTTCTGTTAAGGCTTGCTTCGATACTTGCCTGCGAGAAATGACCTTTTAAAAAATATACACAAACCGAAACCCTATATTATAACCAATGCTGTTTAATTTCAAGGTGAGATATTTCAAATTGCCGCACTTAACTCTGTAGAGGCACTGTGTTTCTGTACCCTATGGACGCACCAATATCTTTCTGTTTGCCTGAATTCAAGATGTTTCCGAAGGTTCAGAGCTGAAGTAGTTTAACTCACACAAGAGAAAGGGATGGGGCCGGCAAGTGAAGAGAGCCCAGTGAAGGGTCTGCATTACACAGATTTTTTCGTTTATTCTGTTCAAGTTTATATTGTGGCTTCAAGCAGATCTACTTCTGGATGGTTGTGCAGTGTCCTACACTGCAAATAGATTGAGTACACCCAAGGGCAGAACTGAGCCTTTAATGTCATCACAGAAGAAGCCAGGCTACCTTTAATACTAAGTGATTGATAGGATGGTTTGTTTAATTCCTTATAGTGTGGCTCTGTCACGTATGATTTGGTTTGTGAAAACTAGAATTTGTTTATCCTATGATAACGTATGGAAAGAAATTAGTTGCTTAGTCAGTGCCGTTCCTAAAATAAAGGTGAAATATCTGATTTATTTTTTTTTTTTATGTTCTCTGTTCAGTACATAGTAGAAGAGAAGGACAGCTCTTGGCACATACTCAATGATTTATGTTTTATACAATATTTAGTAGGACTGAAGTGGTTTCCATTTGTGTGTAGTGCTCAGGAGCTAGCATGTTCATTGGGAGCACAGAATTACTTGATAATAATGCAAAGCCTGGCTGCTGCTGACTTGAAGATGTTAAAGGCTGTTGCTGTCACATTCTCTGGTGCTGCAAACTTGTGGGCAGCAGGGAAAGTAATGGATGCCAATGTCGCAAAGCCTGGTAATTTAATCATAAGGCTCCCCGTGTTTGAAGGTTTTACTCAACTGTCAGGTATGCTGGAAAGATTGCCCTGCAATTTCCTAATGGGCAAAAATTGAAACACTGTGTCAGGAATGATCAATCTGTAGGTGTGTGGCTCTTCATGTGACTTCGAGGAGCTTGTGCATCTTCCGGGCTGAGCTCTACTCCCAGCTGCGAGGGCCTGTGGGACACAGATTTGACTACCCAGGGTAGCAGAGCTGGAAACACCTCCATGGGGCAGCAGGACCCCAGAAGGATGCCCCAAGAAGGCATCATTGTATCCTAGCTGGGAGACTCCCAGTCTTTCCTTTCTCCTCAGCTCTCTCAAGGTTGTTAAATGTTTTTTGGATCTCAGCCATGTTGAGGTTTCAGTGTAAGTCTCATGAGGCTGAAAATATTCACCATCTGCACCCACACAGTTAACCTGAGGAACTGGCTATGTGAAACAGCTTTGGTGCAAGTGGCTTCTTCAGTTAGGTTCACAGTGGTAATTAAGTTTAAGGAAAATAGGGATAATTCTTTCTCTGACAGGCACATGTTCCTTTAATGAATCGCCTTGTGGTTTTAAAATGCAATTTTTGGGTTGGAATTGGTGCAGTTTTCACATGCAAATAAGTCTACCAGTTATCTGGTAAAGCTTGAAATGTGAGCCTGAAGGATTTTAACTGGGATAACAGGTACAAATCCCTATAAATGTTAAAAAAAAAAATATAATAAAATCACACTTTTAAACAGATCTCAGGATCAGAAAGATCTGTTTCACGGGTTCTGAACAGTTGAACTTGCCAGTAGTGGAATCTGTACTGGTCAGGCACAAATGGTTGTTCCTTAACTCTTTTCACGTTAAGGCACAAACCAGACGGATGTTGCTGTAACATCTGCGAACATGAGCTACGGTAAATGAAAAGATCGTGCAGATGGAGGACCCAAAGGAAAAATTGTTAAATCAGCAAATCTTTCCTAGGTGCGAGGAAAATTTCAGTCATATCCTTGATTTCAGACATGATACTCTGTCAGAAGCAAATCCAATTAAATACTTGAAAGATGATTGATATTTAGGGGCACTGGCAAGTGGGATGTCTACTGGCAATGTTGAATTCTTACCAGCCCAGGATTTGGTGGTGAAAGTGTGTTCCTATTCAGCTGGAAAAACAATTCCTTCTTTGAAGATGACCCCCCAAAGGAATGAAAATATTGCAGTGTGTTGTGTGGGTGCACTACAGCATCATTTGAAGTGGGCACTGCTCAGCATTACTTTGTGGTTTATAAAACCAGAAAAAATGTTGCATGATTTTACATTTACGTTTTTTTACTTAGTTTTAGAATGTTTGCCTTTTGCCCTTCACCTTGTTGATACCTGAGGATTGTGCAATCGCAGTGGATGACCATTAGTTATTACGCTAGTGTCAGTTAGGATTACAAATCATATTATGTTTAATATTACTAGCTCGTGGTGGGAGGAGATGGGGAAGAGGGAAGACTAACAACAGGCAACCTCGCCATTGTAGGAAGATTGTTCAGTGACTAGATTTAGCACTGGTCTCTCAGTGTAAATCAATACTATTTCAGCTACCTGGTTTGTACTAATGGAGTCTTTTATCCTTCTGTTTTTTTCCACACAGGCTGAGTTTTATTTGGTTTCTTTGGGAAGAGCTGAGGGAAAGGGGGGAAATGTCTCTTCTATGGGAAAACAGATGCTTTTGAAACAAAAGAAAGTTCAGATACAATGTTTGATAAAGAGTGATTTTAAAAAAATTAAAATTCTCATTATCTAATTATGAATATTCAGCCCTGTGCCAAAAGTTAAAGCACTGCTAATTTCAAGCTCTTAACTTGCCTGAATTGATGGCTTCAGGATAAGTCATACCTGCTTTGATACAATTCCCCTTGGCGATTCACTAAATATTTGTTTCTATGAGCCAAAGTTTTTGTTGAC
Organism: Todus mexicanus; assembly: GCA_013389965.1. Classification (NCBI taxonomy): domain Eukaryota; kingdom Metazoa; phylum Chordata; class Aves; order Coraciiformes; family Todidae; genus Todus; species Todus mexicanus. The sequence continues at coordinate 5,429 of WEIS01090785.1, forward strand.
TAGTGGAACCAACTGAGGCAGCACCTGCTAAAATTGAGTGTTAGACTCGATCAGACCTAGTTTGAATGGAACGGGTGATAAGAACTACGCTCTTGGTGTATGTGATGTGGGTAGAGGGAAGAAATAGAGAACAAAATAAGTTTCAATTGTAAGTTGTATTTTTTTTAAAAAATAATTTACTTAGTTCCCATACAAAGCTAGTTGTGTTCCCACATTGATTAGAATAGAAGTTCAGAGAGGAAAGGGCTGGATTTGCTGCTATTCAGTAATTTCTACAAGTGTTTAGGCCATGAGGGGTTTTTTGGTTGAGGCAATAGGGCCAGCTCAGGACTGCGTTGTGAAGGTGTAGAGAACTGGGCCTTCAGAGTTTGATCAGCCCACTGTGCCTGTTAAACTGGAGTCGTCTGATGCCTTTTAACAACTCTACAAAATAACGTCCCCTCGTTAGACCGGCATGTGTCGAGGCTCTCTCAGGTAATGAGCTAAGCTGAGGTGATTCACTTGTGCCCTGTGATAGGACAAGGGGCAATCTATGGATGCAAGCTAGAGCACAGGGAGTTCCACCTCAACATGAGGAAGAACTTCTTTACTGAGAGGGCCACAGAGCCCTGGAACAGGATGCCCAGAGAGGTTGTGGAGTCTCCTTCTCTGGTGGAGACTTTCAAGCCCCGTCAAGCCCTGGATGCGTTCCTGTGTGACCTGCTCTGGATTCGATGGCCCTGCTGTGGAGAGGGAGCCAGACTCGACCTCCAGAGGTCCCTTACAACACCTGGCATTCTGTGATATAGCTGCCCCGCATTGTTCCTCACCGTTCTCTTAACATAGGCTTCAACCCCATATATTAAATGGGGAAAGATAGATGCTTTCAGAGGATAATTCTGTGCATGTAAGTGAGACGAGTTAAAGCAACATCTTTATTTTAAAAGGTATCAAGTATCTTCCATCCCTGCAGCTTCAGCTGAGAGCGTTGGACTTTCTGCAGATCAGGGCCTGGTATCTCTGGTGAATGTTTGGGATTGCGTAACACTTTTAAAAACCTTTCTCATGTGTCTGTTACCTGAGTGTAGCACTTGTGCAGAGATTCGCTTTGTTGGCCAGTGCTCCACAAGGTGGCTGGTTACTGATCTCCATGGAAAAGGTCAACTTCTGGGTTTATTTTTGTATAGTGACTTGGAAGAAAAATTCAACTAAAATATTTAGTATTTATTCAAATAAGGCTAATGTGGACAGGAGACCTAGATTGAAATGAGAAGCTCGTTTTGTTAATTGAACAGAAAATTCACTCCGGGATGTATATATTTTTTGAAAAAATTATAGTTTTGCCAATAAGTTGAAGTTCTCCATTATTTAGGAAGTTATGACTGTTTATGAATGCGAATTTTCCCCACACAAGATTGATAGTGCTTTGAGATGCAAGGAGTTTGATGTCTTTGTATTATGTGCCGGATATAAAACTTTAATTTTGACTTTGTAGTTGCAGAAGGACACAGGACATAATGTCCTGCATAGTTACCTTCACCTGAGCATGGTTTTAGAAAAATTCTTATGGTTTAACCACCTGAATTATGTATTTTACCTCACTTTTTGGTTACCTTAAAACATACTTTATTCACAGTTTTAGCTTATTGGGCAGCTGAAGGATCTAGTGTATTTTATGTTGTGCTGTTAAGGTTTATGTATCAATTCTGCATCTCAATTTGAGTGTTCTTTTCAGTCTCTTCCTCATTTTTCATTGAAAGTTATTCACAGAATCATAGAATCGTTTGGATTGGAAGGGATCTCTGAAGGTCATCTAGCCTAACCCCCCCTGCAGGGAGCAGGGACATCCTCAACTAGAGCAGGTTGCTCAGAGCCTTGTCGAGCCTCACCTCGAATGTCTCCAAGGAGGCGGCCTCAACTACCTCCCTGGGCAACCTGTTCCAGTGTTCCACTACCTTTATGGTAAAGAACTTACTAACATCCAATCTAAATCTGCTCTTCTCTGATTTCAAACCATTGCCCCTTGTCCTTTCACTACAGGCCTTTGTAAACAGCCCCTCTCCAGCCTTCTTGTAGCCCCTCTTCAGGTACTAGAAGGTCGCTATTAAGTCTTCCCAAAGCCTTCTCCTCTCCAGGCTGAACAACCCCAGCTCCCTCAACTTATCTTCATAGGAGAGGTGCTCCAGCCCCCTGATCATTCTGCTTATCTTTGTGATATCCTAGTGTATGCAGGATGTATCCTGCTTCATATTTATCCAACTGGAATTAACGGAACTTTATAGAAGTAGTGGCATCTTGATAAAACTGGTAGTATCCAAGGCCTCTGGTAGCACACCCATTGTTCATGAACATAAGCAGGAAACAAAGGCCTTAGCAGGCATCTACCACCCCATCATGGCAGGTTAGATAATGTCTGCATTTATTTCATGGGTGCAACATAACACATGCCATCTGTGACTGGTGGAGGGTATCTCGACAAAATCTTCATCAGTAGTGTTAAACTTGGTGTCTCTGGTGACTCCATCTCTACCAGGAGCCACGCAGGCTCCCAGGTGTGTCTGGTGCGTCACCTGTGGAATGAGTAATTTGTAAATGCAAAAAAATTGCACTTTCTTCCCTTGTGAAGCAAGGGGTCTGTGTCACTTTGATACTTGCCCCAGTGTTGGTGGAAATCACTGCCTGTTTTCTGCAAAGCAGTCCTTGATGGCCTACAGCAAATTCTGAGCAGATTTCTAAACAATTGTGTTGGTGTGTATTGAGTAAAAAATCACTGGTCACTAAATGAGCTTGAATTACTTCCACGTATTCCACGCCCGTTTGTAATAGTACATATGCATAGATGGGATGAGGATCTAATATGACAATTGCTTGTATTTTTGTGGAATATAGAAAGTATTTTTGAATGCAGAAAAGCATGTCCTTGTTCTTGTGAAATCTCATCAGCTCACCTCTTAGCTAGAGCCCCATCCTTAACCCTGTGGCCTCTGCCTATGGAAATAAGATGTTTTTAAGTATCCAGACTCTGCTGCAGTAAGAGTCAGGAGGGAAGTCAGAAGAGGAGACAGGTCGTTGCTGCATTCTGAGTGCTGTGAAAGGATTCCCTGAAGCTGCTGAAGTGGGTGGTTTTGCATAATCATATTTTAAAAGTGGGCACCATGATTATCAGAGTTCACAGATTTGAATAGACTGCAAGCAACTAGTAACCAATCTGAATTCAAGTAAGTCCTTTCATAGTTCACTAGTACTGAGGAGTAACTGCGAGGTGTAATACAAATACACTTCTCCACTAACAGTGATGTGATCTGCCAAGGGTGGGGATGGTGCTCTTGTAAACATCTGCTTTCATGGCATCTCTATGCTCTGATTGTTGAGGAGTACAAAAACTCATCCCCTACAAGTAAAGGATTTATATGCAGCAAAACCTATATGTAATGTAGGTACTATGTGAGTTTGTATGTGTGCAGGGCAAGAGCAGGAGGGGAGATGGTGGTCAGGGATTTGTTTGTGACTCCCTGCCTGTGGGCTTCACACCAGTCCATCCATAGCCATTAGTCAGGCATCTCTGAAGTGTCCCTACTTCCCACAGTGAGTCTCCATCTGTGTTGGGGAGCACTTAAACTGGGAGAGGTTGTGTGATGTTGAAAGGGGTTTAATTTCAGAGCAAGTGTGTTCCCTTTGCTCCTGGAAAGCCAGGCTCAGCCCATCACCAGTGCTGCTGGCCAGTCTGGCTCCTTAGGGAGAAGCTGTCCATGAAGTTAGTGGTATTCTCGGAAGTGTACACTCTGTGGGAGTGTATAAATAATTTACTTCTTCATTTATTTATTACACAGTGTGATTCTGTTCCATTGCTGTCGTTGACGCCTAAATGAATTATGATTCCATTTTTTAATGAAAAGACAATTTGAAAGAACAAGTCACTAGACAGAACAGATCAATAAGTTAAATGGTCTTTTTTTCAAACTGCTACTTTTCTTTTGAAATTCTTCAAATAACAGCATCACCAGCAATTTCTGCCTCATATTCCAAGTTCACAAAGCTTGGAACAGTTCATAAATTAGTGCAGTTGTTATCTACCCTTCAGTTAGCGCACGCAGGTTTATGTATTCCGAAGAGCTTTCCTTAAGGGCAGTATTAAAATGAGAAACCACAGTGACGTTATCCTGTCTGTACCTGCTAATAAACTGTACTTTTGCCTGCCCTATTTGATGTCGGTAGAAGATACAGTTGCAGAATTCACTTTCTGTTCAGCACATTGGTTCAATTTCTGGGGGATTACTTGTAAATGTCAGGACATAGAATAACTCCATCATTGACTTCCTTAGGTTAAGCAAGATTGTCACAGCTAGCTGGGACAGTTGTCCTTCCTAGCGATGTCTCCTGTATGTTGCCCCCAAGCTTACCCATGTGGAATTCATCTTCAGTGTCCTCTGGAACCTGTAGAAAAGCAGAGCTGTGCAATATTCGCTGGATAGATACTCCCTCCACTGCCCAGCATGAGTTTACAGGGCATTTTACTAACAGAAGACAGAAGCAGAACTGAGCCATTGACTGTAGCTAGCTATGTATAACTCTCAAGTCATTTTTCTAGGGTTGTAATCAGAGTATCTTCTAAATATAGGCATCCACACCTTTAGATGAGATTCCTTCACAGGTTGAATAATTGTATTTTCTCCCACACAGCATTTCTCGTTCTCCCATAACTGCATCACCACTCCTTCTGGACCCTACTGCAGTATCTCTGAAATTGCAATCATTTCCCATTCATTAATCACTAGCTCAATGCTTAGCATTTGCAACCATCTCATCAGCTGAGGTTACCATTGGCCTGTGTCTGGGTGATCTGAGTCTGTAACCTGTTCTCCTGCCCTCTACAGATTTATATGAATCTAGCAATCATTTCTGGTGCTGAGGCTAATGTTTTGATGCCCAGACTGTAGGAAAATTTGTGCTGATATTATTCAGAAATAGGCTGCTGCCTAGACTTTGAAACACAGGTGAATAATCCTGGGATTCTCTCTCTCCATGCCTGGGAGAAAAGGTCCACCAGAGGAGAGAGATGTGCACTAAGTACCTCACGATACAGCAAGTTAAAGAGCCTCAATCTCTGTGAGTAAATGCAATATTATCTTGTAGTGCTGAGGAAACCCTTCTCAAAAGAGGCTTTTTTTGGCCAGGCAGTAGCAGACAGGTGGAGGGTGACTGTGGGCAAGATCTTTTTTTTTTTTTAATACGAGACTCTGAGAAGTTAGAACATCCGGTAGTGAAATATTGCTGAGAAGTGGGTGGGAAAGGCTTCCTCTATTACATTTTTGTAACCCAAGCAAAGAAAACATCTTCAAGGAGAATGAGTGAATGCACTGGATACCTGCAGTCCTAGTTTTTCCTACCACTTGATTTAATTTGAAGCCACCAGCACTTTGAAGCTGTTAAACATCAAAATTCTGAAAACTAAAGACTGCTGTTTTTCTACCAATCTGAAAAGATTAAAAAGATGTGGAGAGGAAAACATCTCTCATGACAGTGGGTGCACAATCAAAGTTTCTAAGTAGGGCAGCCTGAGGAGAACAGCCAACGCTTTTCAACAGTTATGGGAAAGTATATGTTGTTTGATGTTCCCATCTGATATCTTCCTGTCTACCTTTTCTGTAATATCAGAATGTCTGATTATGCTTAAAGAAGGCCTAATAAATGTTTTGCTCACTCAGCACACAGTACCCACATAAAAGAAGTACACAAACTTCCAAGTCATCTAAGCAACAAACAAAAGGTAACGGGGTTCTCCTGCTGACTCTTCCAGTTTGATTTTAAGCAGTTTATTTAATGTCTGGTTTTCCTCTCTGTAAAATACCTCCATATTGTTGTTCTTGTACATTTAAGAACCTCTTTTCAAATGGCAACCACTGTCTCTTCTCCTGTTCTTGATGTAGGATATCTGTTGCATGCCCTGCATAAGGGCCATTACTACAAAATAAGGCCCATGCAGAGTTTATAGGTTTTTTTAATGACCTTGGAGCTGCTCAGTGCTGCCCTGGTGTGTGACCTATTGGCTGTGTCCAGCTCTCGGGAACATTTCTGATGGTTTCTTGTCATAATTCTGGAGGAGAAATGTAGTATTTAAAGTAGTATATCCTTTTTAAAAAGCTTTTGGTGGAGACAAAGCGTTCATTGTAACAATTCTAGTTATTATGACCATTGGTATTCAGTGTAAGTATCCAGTTTGCTGTTATTTAGATTTTCTTTTATGTGGTATACTAATCCATTGGCTAAAGGCTGGTTTAGATCAACTGATCATACTAGTTAAGTTGCAGATAGAAATGCATGTTGTTTACAAAGGGTTTGGAAAGCTCTTTAAAAATTGTTTCTGTTTAGCCCACCTAATATACAGGGAAATTGTCCAAACCCTGGTTTTAGAAGTGCATGGGTTTAATCCAGAAAGGCCAAATGTAGTATATTTTGTAACATTGTATGCATCTTCTTGTTAACCTACGTGCCTGTTTTCCTTGAAGCTAAACTCGATGAATTGTGGTCAAGTCATAGGTCCAATTAGAAGAACCACTGAGCATATGCAATAAATTCAGCTTGAAAGGCCACATGCACAATCTGCCTTGGGTTGGGAAGCCAAGAGATGCTGTGACCAAACAAGATCCTCAGGGAAGCTGTTCAAAATTGGAACCCTTTGTTCCCAACAGCAAAACTACCCCTTTCTCTTTGTTTACTACCAAATGCGATTGAGCAAACAAAGCTTGTGCCCTTTTAAAACAAGACAATTTGAAGGAAGATGAGGAAAAAAGAATGAAGGCATTAGAACGGGACTTGATGTTGAAACAGGAGCAGTGATTAAAGGGGAGATACAAGAAGAGAGACTGGGGCAACTGACCCAGAAGTTTTGCTTTATTTTGGCTGTAACTGGATGCTAGGAGATGAACCCCTCACTCTGAGGAACTCCTTATTAACCCACAGTGTTTTGCCCAGGCTGAATCAGTAGATAAAACCCAGGAGGGGAGGGAGCAGAATGGGAGAAGGGCAGCAAAAATTCTGTCTCTACTGGAGGCTGGGCTCCAAACCCCACTGAGTTCAGGGAGGCCTGCGGTTCCTTTCAGGACAGTACAGCTAGGCTCTGTGAGCAGTAAAGGTGATGTATAGCTGCTAAGATGGCTGAGGGGATGGCTCTCTTCCCTGAGAGCATCAGCGCGCTGCAAGCGAGCAAACAGAATGCTGCCTGCGGGGCTGCTGCTCTCTGATTGCATTGCTGCTGTGGGACTGCAGTTGGCTTTGTGAACCCCCCCTCCCGAGGCAGAGACGCTGGCTCATCAGGGGGAGAAATTCAGGCATTGCAATAGGCAAAAAGATAAAACCTCTCTGCCTTTATACAGCAAGGTGAAAAATGGAATTGGTTGGAGGACATTCAAGAGATTGCATCTGATTAAGTCCTTGAAAAGATGAGAACTCTTATCTATTACCTGGTTGCTTGAATTTATACCTTGAATATGTAGCCTCGCACTTTGTCAAGGTCCACATACAAAGAAGTAGCCTCAAATTAATTAGTGTTTGTCAGTTTTAACATATTTCTAGTACAAAATTGAGCAATTCATTTATACCTACAAAATAGCAATTGTTCCCTTAAATAGTTGTCTGCTAACCCAAATATATTTTTAAAAATTCTAAAAGTTTAGGGGTGAAACCAAAATTCAGCTTCCTGTGTTCCTGTGTGTTTCTTTCTCGTTTGCAGTAAGATTTTTCTCACATTTTCTTGACAAGTCAGAATCTCTGTCCTAGTTTTCGCAAGACATGCTATGCTCTCTGTGCCTGCCTTTTTCTTAGAAAAGAGTCGTCTGAAAGAGTTGCCTGAAAAAGGAGCAAAGGTAATACCCCAGAAGGAAAATGAAGTCACAGATTATATTCACATTCAAGCTACACAGTATCTGAAGGAATGCTTGAGGAAATAAACAAAGAGAAAAAATAAAACTAAAGGATGTAGGGGGAGATCTTGCAAAACTACCCAGCAAAATCCCTGCCAGAGCTTTTGGAGACTGGGACTTTGCAATGCGTTGGGCCTTCCTGTGGGTTCAGTTTTGTCTGCTTTAATTATTCAAAATAACTATTTGTTTAGAAACATGCTAATGTTAACTAGTGGCAATTGATTTTGTTAATATCAGTTATTTTATGTGTCTGTTGTGCAGATGAATATTCAGTCCTTTGCCTCTTGGATAGTTTTGTTCAGGCACACATAAATTGAATATGTAAAGTCTTATTAACATGAGACCTGAAATCGGGTTTATTTCACGGGTAGCCAGTTACTGTGATTCAATAAATGTGATTGTCTATAGTTCTTACATTTGGCAGTTACAGATTAGGGCTGCATAGCTTTAGGGAGGATTTCCTGGCAGTACAATTCAGGTTTGATATGCAGCAACCGTATTTTGAATACATCCTGTGGTCTGATGAAGAGACATTCATGTCTGCTCAGAGGAAGAGTGGTGGCAAGAGAGGACAAGGTCAGAGGTGACTTGGAGGGAGTTTACTAGCCAGCGTCAGAATGACAACGTGCACTTTTTGCAAGCAGCGGAACCAAGATATTTAATGGCAGAGCAGTGATAACAAAACTGGATTTCAAGCTTCCTTCTGTAATGAGAAAAGGGCAGTTAGAGTTGGTGGGAGGCTCTGCTGATGGCTGCCCTCGCACTGCATGCCAACAGCCCAATGAAGGCAGAGGAGGAAAGCTGGGCCTTCAGCCTTGCATTGTTAACATACTGCTGGTGTTTTAGAGAACACTTTTCTTCCATTCTCATGTATTACAAACATTAAGGTTTCACTTAAAAAGGTTCTGCATATCTTTTAAATCTAGTTGCATTGTACTTGGGATGACTTTTAAAAATGTTTGACCAATGGGCCATGGCATAGTTGCCTTTCCTGAATGATGCTGCCAAATGCAGTGGGTGTGCGCGTGGAAGGGAGTTAGTGAGGCCCACAAAATGAGGGAAACTTGCCTATCTCATCAGAATGAGGGAATTAAATACATATTTCTCTCCAGAGAACTGAGCTCCATTGCATTGCATCAAGGAAAGTTCGTCTTTGCTTTAATTTTAAAACCCCCTAGCTTCAATTTAAATGCATATGTGAAAATGGTGCTATGTGCTAGCCACAGATTCCAGTTTTCAGAGAGCAAAATGTTGTGTGACTGGATAGGCTGATCAGCTTTATGGGTTGAGCTGACAGGAAAGGAAAACTTTGGGCAGCTTCTGGTTTTGAAATCTTTATTAGTTTTTTACTTCTGCTTTAAGCCAGAGGAACAGACAATAAAAAGGTGCACCATTCTTTCTTAGAGCTCACAAGTGACTAAGCAAACTGTCCCATACCTTTTCTTCTGTTGTCATCAGCCCAGTCAGGCAAAAGTGGTAAATATCCTGGTACTCATCCAGAAAAGTACTTAAGCGTGCACTTAAGTTTAAGCCTATTCGTAATTCAGTTGAGTACAGAGGGAGTGATGTGCTTAAAGCTGAGTCCAGGCTGAAGTGATGTGTTGAATGGGGGCCATGGTACTCACCCCATTAGGAGAGAGAGTTTTTAGAAGAAAAGATCCATCCTGAAATGCTATCTGTAAGCTCTGTGCAAACAAGGTTGGCTGTGAGCATGTGTGAGCTGGAGATGACATCATTTACCTTGAATAGGAGATTAAAATGTTGGATGTTCCAATCAACTCCAAAATTTGGCATTGCAAAGACATTTTCTTTACAGGTGGCTTTTTAAAAAAAACCCAAACTGTTATCAGTATTTGAACATCAGTAAATATACAATAGTCAGACTTCGACAATGAGAAAACCGTGAAGATGAGAACAATAAGTCCATTCAATAAAGCAAGGAAAACCACCTAGCACTAAGTTGCAGCTGGTAATTGCAGTCATATTATTGATTTAATCATGCTTATTAAGCAACTAATTAACTCATTATATGGCTGTTGTTACAGAGGTATTAATCCAATATCTAAAGTGTAAGTATATAAATTCTCCTTTGGGCAGTTATTTGTATGCCACAAAAAAATGTAATTTGGGGACATTTTGACCAAAGCCTAGCAACTAATTCAGGCCAATTTTTTTAAGATAAGGGTTTCTTCATTTGAAAAATCCAGAGTTTAATATGATTAAATTCACAGATTTGATTTAAGCTCAACAAAGTGTTTAAGTCAATAACAAGACGAACGCATTCTGAACAACTAAGAAAACCAAGCCAGAAACAAAACCCTGATGCTGATTTAAATTTTGAAAATGAAAAAAATCAGTCACTTGAAAGCTTTATTTTAGCCCGTTGAAACAAAGAAAATTTTTTTGTTGTTTTAAAATTTCTTTGCAAGTGTTTTGGAAAGCTGAAAATTTTGGTTGCAATATGGCATTTATATTCAGGAAGGGATTTCTAAGCTAATTTCTAAAATAATTTTTATGTATTCTGGTAGGGGGTTTCCCAGATTTTTTTATTATTTTTTTTTTAATTGCTGTGAGCAAAGAGAACCATTTCAATCACTACCACTGCTCTCTTTGTGACAGCTCTCCATCATGACCCTATAGCAAATTCAGTCTTGTGAAAACTATTAAGGATCAACTTACCCAAAGACTGCAAGGGAAATGAAATAGGAGCTCATGGTGATGGCAGTTAAGCATCTGCCGTCATTCTTGACACATCAGTCATTCTGGAGACTCAAAGAAGCAGTAAAATAGTTCAGCATCAGTGTTATTCAGAACGAGTGTGTTCTTTGTGACATTGCACAAGTGTGTCTCATTTTTAAAGTGGAATAAGTGAATTTACTAAACCATTTTCCTTAATCTAGGAGCGAAACGTGAACAGCTCCATTATCATCAGTACAGCTTTTCATGCTGCGTGCGCTTTTAGTGACTATTCCATTCAGCGTTTGCAATGGTATTAATACTAATTGCAAGGAATTACAATCTGGGCTGCCTACTGAACTGGGGATGAACCTGGAGGTTCAAGACCCTCCACCATTCTATCCCC
>WEIS01090790.1:0-12728 GCA_013389965.1 Todus mexicanus
ATCCATTTCTGAACTGGAACATGGGGTTTCTGAACTATAAAATTAATCTGATTTTCGTCTTTCATTGATGTCAAAAGATGCTCAGCATCCTTCCTCCCATCTCCTCCTCATCTATATCTTTTTGTCTGATATACATTTGATTTTGCCTTGCACTTCTAGCACTTCTTCGCTAGTCTATAAAAGACCAAAAGCAAGATTCGAACAAGTCTGGAGATAAGTAATCAGGTCACCTAGCTTATTTTCTTTACACTGACTTCTGTTCATCGGTTGAGTTCCTGCTTTATAGACAAGACACTCTAATTAGGTACAGAGAACATCTGTACTTTAATTTTAATGAAGTATTATGGGAGTCTTTGTTTTAAACACCTCATTTGCCACTGTTACAGCACGCCCCCCACCAAAGCCCCACCCACAAACCCAAACAACCAAACAGCAACAAAAAAAATTGTAGAGCAGGAGTGTTTCACCTGGATCAGCATTTAGAAAGTTTCCTTTCGAGAAACAAAAATATAACATGTGAGGTACAGATAATGAGTAGCCAGAATATTTTAAAATGAACAGTATTTACTATTTTCACCTCATTCTAAGTGAATAAAATGATAATGAAGGTGACAGACCCACAGCATTTGTGAAAGGAATAAAAATGTTCTAAATGTTTTACTTTGTCATATCTACTAGATTGTCATAAAAATCTATTTTGAATTTCCAAAACCAGTGTTTACAACAAAATAAAATTCACTTTTTATAGTACAATGCCATATTATTTAAAAAAACGTAGAAAATCCAAGAACATTTCAAAAATAATTATCTCTAATCAATAAATATTGCTTTCTTAAAGCTGGAGACACTTCCATTTCACTCCAGCTAGATGGGGCTCTGCATGAACTACTGGAACTGTCATTCGTGTTTTCTGTCCACAAAACAAGTTAAATGTTATTAAGTGATCTTAGTTCTGAAGATGACTTTTTTCCTCCTGTTCTCCATAATATCTGCAAAATTAAAAGTGCTGGCAATATTAACAGAGGAATAAATACAGGACTTCTTAATTATATAGATTGAAATTTATGCTTGCATTTTAGAGGAAATTAGTAAATGAGGAATTGACCTTTTTGTGTGTGTCACAAATCTGCACTTTTCTTGCTTTTGATTTCATGGTGTTGTGAGTTGTTTGGGGTTTTTTTTAAATTATCACTTGAAAAAGCTTTGTTTTAAATCTCGAAAATTCACCTGAGAAGGAAAAAATGCAGTTTCAGAGCCTCACTAAAATTAGTGTACATGACCTTAGGCTTTATCGGAAGCTTATGAAGTACTTATCTTCGGGATGCATCGGTTTGCGCTATCCCAAAGGAAGATGTTTAAGATATTTCACAGAAATTAACCTCTAGAAATGCCCATTTCTTTCCATTGACTGTAAAGAGATCCTAGGCAGCTACCTCTGATACAGGTATCTATGTAGATTCAGACACTTAACAGACAAGTAGAAATCCCCCTCCCCCTTTCCTGCTACCCTTCCTACGTCTTTCTCTTGACTTCAAGAACTAAGGGCTAATCTTTTATCCTCATTAATGCAGGAATGAAAGGGTGATTTTAATTTACTTTCCACTTCTATTTTAAGAAAGGAAAAAATGGTTTTGAGGGAAATCTGGAGTTATTAGTTAAGCACTTGCTAATGCTCAATTATGCATTATGTAGACAAAGGTAAATACCAGGATTTGAGAATCCAGCACAAGAGTAATAGATTTTCCTTTCTTTAAGGAAAATAGCCTATTTGCTGTACTGCCAAGCATTGACTGTTTCAATATGTTCAAGCCTAGAAGGCTGAAAGCAGCGACACAGATGTGATTCACGTAGGGCTCAGCAGCATGGTGCTTCACTGCTCTGGCTTGTTGGAAAGCTTCCAGCAAATTTAAGATAAGAACACGCTGAAGAAATTCAAACAATTATTTAGCCAATTAGTTGGGAAAATGTGTTTTTTTCAGCATGATTGGAATTAGCTTTGTTAATTTTTATTTGTTCTCATCAAAATTGCCCCATACAGAACAAAACATATAGTCACAGAGCTGTTACCTATAGTTAAAGTGGCTTTGTATCAATCCGAAGAAGTTTTAGAATACCTTTTTATTAAAGGACTTATGTGTCTCCTAGGTGACTGCAGGAACAAAGTGGAAGCATCCTGCATAACAGCAAGACAAATTCATTACTGTTCCAGTAATGTGATATTGGAGCCTAGATCATATTTCATACACACAATTTCTGTGACTGTTTCAAATTTGTAAATCCTAATTACAAGTCTATATATATTAGATTCATTTTTCCTAGAATAGGGTTATTAATCTACTGGGTTTGGGGGAAGGTAAAAGAGACTGTAGGAAAGTGCTACTCAGTGATGCTGCTCTTGTGTCATATCTATAAGGATTGGTGCAACTGAAAGACAGACCAATGCGGAGCCATTTTAAGAAGTGTAATTGTCATCTTGTTTTATGTAAGATTAAGACATGTTAAGTTTTTTTCAATCTTTAGATGAATCTACTGCAGATGCAAAAATTTGCAGATCAAAATCAAAAGTTACAGGGAGGACCTTCCAGGCTTTCCATGTAGTAATGAAATATGATACAAAGCAGCACAGTGTCAATAAATCTACAGGATAAAGGTCAGGTTTACATCGATGGACAGAACTGGCAAATACATTTGTTCCTGCAATGTCTGTGTTTTAAATGCCACCCTCTGATGAACCTAGTGCAGAAATACACTTTTGGATTTGATGAGATGTCAGTTTTGTTCAGTGCTGATCAAATAAGATGAATGAAAGTGAAACAAGAACAAAAATATTACTTCTGTCATTTATTTTTTATGCATTACAGGAAGTAGGTCAGTCAGGGAGATTTCTCTTAAACAAATAGCAATCACTGCACAATATCACTCATTGATCTATTTCACAGCAGGCAATAGCCTTTTTGTCTGAAAGGACATACAACTCAAATACCACAGAATACACAGAAATGCCCATGACAGGCTTAAAAAACATCTTCCCCTCCTTTTACTCATGAAGCCATCCTTCTCCGTAAATCAATCTAGGCTGCAGAGGCAGGGCATTGCAAAACCACTTCCAGATCTGTAGTGAAGGCAGAAATTCTTTTTTAAAAAAAAAATAAATAAAAGAAAAAGAAAAAAAGTGTGACATAAATATTGATTAATGTAAAGGTAATTTAGCATTTAGCTAAAATAACTTTTCTATGACATAAACATAAAAAAAAGCCTATCAAATTGACGATGGCATGAGCCAAACCATCATTTTGTCTAACTGTAGAGTTTTGAAGGCCCTGTGCTTAGGCTGAGTGATGTAGCCTATCACTAATTCATCATCTTCAGAAAATGCTATCAAATGCTAGAGTCCATGTCTCCCACGGGATTGTAAATGTTTGTTTTAAGAAAACAAAGCATATTTTGTGGATAAACTGTTCTGAAAATGTTCTTCCCTTTACATTTAATTTGTTTGTGAATTTATTTTAAAGCATTTAAGTGCAATATCCTCCTTTGAATGATTCTAAGCAACATGTGTCTGAAATGAGGGAACTGCATTTGAATATAAACGTATAAGTAACTTGAGTTCCTGAGCATTTATAACCTATGTAGAGGTAAATGTTACTTCCAGTTTATCACCTACATGTCAGCACAGCTAAAAAGCAATACAAGAAATTCTGTAATAGTTTTTTACATTCAAATATAGACTGTCTGCTTTATATGAGTTATTTTTTCAAATAACTGCATTACTTCACTATGCTTGACAAGTTGTCTTGGTTGATCATAAGATTCACAGATTATATCATCTTTGGAAGAGCTGTATTTTAATGCCATAAACAGAACCAGTTTGATACTTTTGTCTATAGTTTTGACATACTAACTTTTGTCTATTGTTTTGACATACTATTTTGACATACTAAAACCCTGTAAATCCTAATGAGTACCTGAAACAAACATTCCTCTAGTAATAAACTGAGATGTGTGAGAAACACTGAGAACCTCTCACCTCTGGCTTAAATGTGGGATTACAGGTAACCTATAATCATCACTATCATTTTTCTTATTAGGGGGAAGAACAAACCTCACTCTTCACTTCAAAAGTGGGGAAGAAAACAACGGCACTCCTGAAAGGCAAGGTTGGTTATAGGAGCAATTTAAAATTAGGAGAAAGAGACCTACATTCATGTGGCTGGTTTGTTCTTCTCTGTCTGCTTGTATTATATACAAATATTTGAGTATTTATCATTCAATATAAAAAGACTGCAGATCTTAACCATGGTAACCATTGTATCACTTGTGATTTAGAATACCTGTCTTACCCTTGTGATGCCATTAAAAGAATGTATTCAGGCTTCAAAAGTGTGACTATATTGTATCAGGTTTTCACCAAAAAAATTTTTTTAAAAAATCTCTGTATAACAGTTTATATTCTCAATAGTTCTTCAACGTCTCAGAATCTTTTAAAAACATGAATAGACTATAACAAGAAGGGAAAATCTGAGAATGACTCTCATAGCATGACAGCTTATGACAATGATTTCTTTTTTTCTTCCACTCTTTTTCTCCACTTTATTGTAAGAACACATCATTTGTATTAAATCCTAAAATCTATAATGATTAAGTAATATTGGAATTTTGGGGATTTTAGATGTGCTTTCCATTATGAGCACTCTTCTGCAATACTGTGCAGTAGGTTTGGGGTCAGGGCACCCCCAAATCTGCAACAGAACGCTCTCTCCCCCTCCCCACCCAAAAAGGGAAGACAGGAAATAAAGGAGAGAGACTTAGCCATTAGGAAAGGAAACTAGAATAGCTTTACTAAAAAGATGAAATAATAACAACAATAATAATAAGTAAATATATACAAATATGTACAAAACCAGTATCAAACCCAACCCCCCCGATGGTAACTCCGTNTTACTTAAGTAATATAGCACTATGACATGGCAGTGTTAATGAAAATAAATACATAATATTTTAGGGTAATATTACAAGATCTGTATTATTATACACATTTGTGTTGAACAGTAATACCACAAAAATGAGACAAAGCCTGGATACTCTTCAAGCTTTATGTGTTTCACGTGAAAGATTTACTGTGAAATTTTCCTTTTGTATAGGAGAGCCAAGAGTCTCTTTGCATTCCTCAATCCTTTCAGCTACTGGTCTGCTGCTACTCTCCTCATCAGAGAAGGTTTATGTAGTATTCTTACAGTAATCCCTGTCTGGCACATTTCTGTGGAGTCTAGATGTGAAGGCTTTGAGCACATTCCCTCGACTTGAGCATTTAGCTGCCCAGGCACTGGAGCCAGCTTCGAGTAATGGTACTGGTACATGGCTGTGAAGAGAGCTGCCTGACCTCTGCCAAGCAGCCTCACCTGGGATCCCACCTCCTCACTTAGGAGCAGTATTTAAGCTGAGACTTTCAGCCTTGATCCTTGCATGATTTGTGCTCCAGCTCTGCCTATGTCCTGGATGGTCTGGACCCTGTCACAGAGACTTGATTCTCTGCCTTGAACTTGGACCTGTCTGATAATCTGAGGTCTTGGCTAAACCTGGCTTCTCTCACTGGATTTGCTCTGCTTGCCTTGCTTGGTTATGGTGGGACTACCCTTTTGTCTGTGGAGCCTGAGGCTGCCTGCCCTGTTTTCTTAGTGAGTTCCTGGCCCAGGTTAGCCTCTTGAAGCAGCACCCGACCTGGCTTCTCAACCATACTAGAGGAGTGAAAGGGAGCTATTGGCTCCAAGTTGTAAATGAAGTGGGCAAAGCAAACCTGAAGCAGACTAGACACCTCCCTGTAGACTGTAGGGAACTCATACTCATTTTGTTCACCGATCTAAAAGAACTTAACTTTCTGTAGCTTTTCTGAACAATCTTAAGATTTAGTACCTAGGTACCAGGTAAATGTAAATTGCACTGGATGAAGGAAAATTTTATCTTTTTCCTATAAGACTCTCCAGGAAAAGAGGAAGAAGTAAACCATGCATATTGCATGTAAATTATTTATTTTAACTATAATTTAGTTTACCTAATTTCAGATCAACTTTTCTGCAGCTGCAAACTCAATGAAGATCTTTCAGATACATACCAGACAGCCTAATGTGATGTCCTTCGTGTGAAAGGAGCAGCTACCTTTTCCACCTCCAAATCTGTCCACTAACTCACTTATTTTTATCCTTCGGATCTCTTTTAGATCATTGTTCTATCTAAAACACCTTCTTTTCAATCATTATCATCTATAATTGACCTTTTTAACAGTGACATAGAACAGAGAGGGAGTGTTAAGGGAACTTTGTACGTCTATGCAGCAAGACTTTTGGCTGCATTCTCTTTTCTCCTTGCAGGGAAAGTAGCTGAGAGTGTTCCAGTGATAATGAACTTAGTGGCAGTCTTCTGGGAATATTAATATTTTTGAATATTTCAAAGACAGCAGACATTTGATAAGCATGTGGTAAGCTATCTCATACAATTGTTTCTTGCAGTGGCAAATAATTTGACTCACCTTTGCTGACTAAGCAGTTGTTCTTATATATAGTTTCCAGTTGTACTTTATAAATGACTTTAATTTACAGTGCATTACATGCCTATGCCTCTAAATCCCCATGCAGTAGTTTGTATCCTTTCTCTCAGTGGTTTAATTGTTTGGAAATTTTTTTTCTAAGGTAACATCTTGATAATCCAGTCCAACAACTTCTTTCCCTTGCTTCTGAATAATAAATCTTTAAACACTGTTTATTCAAATTATCCTAGGTACTTTTTTTATAACTCTTTCTAATCTGGGTAACACAAACAGTATTATTCTTATACTTCCTTGAGAAAAAAAAAAAAAAAAGCAAGCACCGTGGAAACTTACTTTTTACATAAATACAAACCAGAACATTTAATTAGATTTGCTAGTTTAGCTGACAAATGGTCTGCGTGTACTATAAATGGGGGACATATATCATGTATCCTCGCACTTTAGCTGAACTTTACAGTATCTTAATACTGTATAAGCTTCAGTCTAAAGAAAGGGTTTAGTTCCAAAAACTAAAGCTTCATCTTAATCAAATCTTCACAGGAATTTTTTTACCATTCTGAACTCCACAATACAATCCTTGGGACTTTAAATTCTTAAGAGATTATTTGTGTAATGAAAATTGTGTGATGAAAAAAAAAAAAAGAAGAGGAGGAATACATGTCTAAATAAACCTGGCCTGAAATTCTTCCAGTTTGTTCGGGATGGATCGCAGCATGTGAAACAGTATCTGAACTTCTCTTGCCTATCAGTAGGATAGGAAAGAGAACTTCAGCAAAACTATCTTGGTGGTTTGTGAGACAGTGAGGTTTGCATTTTGATACTGGTGCAGAAATTTGTTTATCAGTGCAGGTAGAAATCAAGCAGAAGTTTAGATCCTGCTTCTATAGGTGTGGTCATCAGCACACTAAAGCTCAAAGCAGGTGAGATGTCCAATAAATACAGCAGCATTAAATAAGGAAGATTGTTTTCATAGGTTGTTCCTGGTTCTTTAGAGGCAGATTCGGGTTTAGATATTTTTTTCCCCTCAAAAAGACCCTTCTGCCATCCAGAAGTTCATTTAAGGCCTCTTCATTCTCTGCATACTTGCTATTTTTCCATTTTTACTCATCTTTTTAGATTCAGATTTTAAGATGTGAGAAAGGTAGGCCTGTTACATCAGCAGCAAGTGGCAATGTTTTGTGACCTTGGCTTTTGTAGATTGTGCACAGCATTTTTACTCCCTATATAGCCAGTCATTATAAATAAGTAGAGATAGGGAAGAAAAATATGGAGAAAGTGAATCAAAATCTCACGGTGTCAGTTAGAATCAAATATCATAGAATCATAGAATCATTTGAGTTGGAAGGCACCTCTGAAAGTCATCATCTAGTCCAACCCCCCTGCAGTGAGCGGGGACATCCTCAACTAGAGTAGGTTGCTCAGAGCCTTGTTGAGCCTCATCTTGAATGTCTTCAGGGATGAGACCTCAACCACCTCCCTGAGAAACCTGTTCCAGTGTTCCACTACCCTCATGGTAAGGAACTTTTTCCTAACATTCAATCTAAATCTACCCTTTTCTAATTTAAAACCATTGTCCCTCATCCTTTCACTGCAGGCCTTTGAAAACAGGCCGTCTCCAGCCTTCTTATAAGCTCCCTTCAGGTATTGGGAGGCTACCATTAGGTCTCCGCAGAGCCATCTTTTCTCCAGGCTGAACAACCCCAGCTCCCTCAGCGTGTCCTTGTAGGAGAGGTGCTCCAGCCCCCTGATCATTTTTGTGGCCCTCGTCTGGCCCTGCTCCATCAGGTCCATGTCCCCCCTGTGCTGAGGGCTCCAGAGTTGAACTCAATATTCCAAGTGAGGTCTCACCAGAGCAGAGGGGCAAAATCACCTCTCTCAATCTGCTGGCTACGCTTCTTTTGATGCAGCCTAGGATGCGACTGGCCTTCTGGGCTGCAAGCGCACACTGTCTGCTAATGTCCAGCGTCTCATCCACCAGGACCTCCAAGTCCTGTTCTGCAGGGCTGCTTGCTATCATCTCATCCCCCAGCCTGTATTGATAGTCAGGATTGTTCTGATTCAGGTATACGACACTGCACTTGGTCTTGTTGAACCTTATGAGGTTCACCTGGGCCCACCTCTCCAGCTTGTCCAGGTCCTTCTGGATGACATTCCATCCCTCTGGTATATCGACAGCACTACTCAGCTTGGTGTCATCTGCAAACTTGCTGGTTATCATAATTAAATCATAAAGAATTATATTAAAAACAGATTATTAGGATAGAACTATTTCCTAAATTTCATTTTTCATTTCATTTTTCTGATGTTCCCCCTCTTCCATTGCTGTCCCTTGGTCTAAATGTTTCCTTATGTGCCTTTTAATTTGTTCTTACTTTCTTTATAAACAGTGCTGACTTAGTATAAATAGATATAATTCATGAGTGACAATAGAAAATCGACAAGAAGTTTGATGTTCTACCAGTCAGCTCCCCTCACTTTGTGTTTTGGATGGCTTTGCTCTTTCTCCTTCAGAAAGGACACAGGACCTTACTGGTTGTAGTCACAGTTGGGCAAATACACATTGAAACAGGTTTTCACATTTCTAATGCTTTTTATCTTCCTCATGTAAATACAGTTACACCTAGGCATATATGCCTGCAGGACTGAGTCTTACTGAGATATAATAAACAAGGAAAAAATCTTGTTCAGGTAGGATTTGTCTTTCTTTAGTGATGTCAAGTCACTTTAAACTAGGTTAGTGACACTGGGAATAGGAAAAGAAAGTTCAGTATGTGTCTGCTCTCTCTTCTGAGTTTACTGAAAGTGCTCTCTTAGCAATGTGGATATTCTCTCTGGTCAGTGCATCATAAGTAGCTGAGTCAGATATCATAAAATAAGTAACCTGCATTCACTTGCTAAAAGCTCAGGCGCATCATACTCATTGTTTAATTAGTTTAATAGTTACAGGTTTATTGTAGCAATAAAATACGCTAGAGCTGTAGCCTGTCAATTCAAAACCACTGCTCCTTCATAAGGAGGCTGTCCAAACTACTGCTCGAGAAATTAGATGACTCTATGATGGTGTCAACATGGAGAGTATTCTTCTGCAGCTGCAGAACTTATCCTGGAGAAAGTAGTGATTCAGTGTCTGAGGACAAAAATTGTCTGAAGAAAGAACTAAATAAACGAATTTGAAACTGGTCACACAAAATTAAAAGAGCAAGCCAGAATTAGAAGATGGTAACAAAGAGAGTAGCAGCTCAGGAGAGATATCAAAGTAAGAATCTTATTGAGAGGAGATTTTGCACTGCCAACTTGGTTTATTAAATCAGCAACTAGAGAAATCCTGAGAGAAGAATAGCATGTGATTGATGTGAGTGCAAATACTTTGCAGAAGATAAAACATTGCTAAATAATATTGATTGTGCAGGTGAAATAAACCATATCTATGAAATTCTGAAGTAATGTCTCCCACTGAAAGGACCAATAATAAACCTTTCAAAAGTGGATTATATGCTATCAGAATTTACAGTGGATTAGGGTGCACGGAGGAAACTGGACAGTGCCCTACCGATTGGGTGAGATTGACACAGTGCCAAAGAAAAGTGGCCGGAAGGAACGTACAAATTACCAAACAGTTTCTGTAGTGTTGCATGCCACAATGTTAAAAGGCCTCTGGAAAGGATTTAAAAGAAAACAAAGTGAATAGATAGGGTAAGGTATGAAAGGCTCTTAAATGAGCGGGTGGCAAATCATCTGACCATGATTAATAACACTGCGAGAGTCTGGGCAACTGCCTTGCTGCTCTCAGAGAAACTTACTCTGGTGGGAAATATTAAATATGGGTTTATAAAGTAGGTGATGGAGATGAAGCCTATACCAGAAAACGAGGTTAAAGAGTAGTTTAATTATCACAGTCAGAAGCCATTAATAAATTTGCAGGAGTAATGTTTGAGTGAATTGTTGAATAGATGGGTGGTGGTTTGGTAAATCTTTTAAGATTACAATTCTGTGCTTAGGGAAGCCAATTTTCGCTAGACCTGGAGGAGGAGGTGTAGAGAGAGCAAGTATGTATAGAAAAGAGACAGAGGGGAAAATTGCAGAGAATCTGGCTAAGGACAGGGAGGAGAGAAAAAAGAAACAAACAAGATTACCAGTAGTAGACAAAGATAGATTATACATATACTTTGTATAGAAATATATACATTTCTTGTTTAAATTTGGTCTCTAAATAGATGCAGAATAGCCAATATATTGTAAGAAATCTTTTCCTGTGATATTTCAACCTCAGTCTTGAAAATTCAGTATTGTATTGTTTATGCTACAAATTTAATGCACCTTGTAGTTCAGCTCTCTCATTTTGAGCATGTTTTCCCTGACTGCCACTGATAACTCACATTTAATTCTACTTCTCTATAGAGGAACTACACAAAAATGTCTCAACCAGACACTGAAGCCCTAGACCTGTAAATACTGAGAACTTTTTAGAAGGCTAATTCCTTCATCTCCCCCATGCCATAATTGCTTTGCTCATTAAGAGATTGCTGCATTAAATTTGTATTAGTATTTTTTTACATCTTATGTTTAAAAACATGAATGTATAATGTCTCCCTGGGACTCTGCACCATTATGATGAAAGATACAAGTGAAGTCTAAGACAGACATGTTTAATTAGTGAGCAAACTTGACATTTTCAGTGTTTAGACTAGACAAGGAAAAAGCTAAGAGCAAACTAGCATTTTGGGGTGGGTTGGGGTTTTTTTTTCAGATTGCAGGCAGAAAATGACTGATTTAACATGAATCGAGATGAAGCTTCTCTACGTTTGTAGGGGATAAAAACGCCATTAGAGTTAGCGTTCAATGCTTAATCACAAATCCAAATATTCTGAACACCTGAGTAGGAGCAAATATTATATAATTTTTGAATTATAACCACTCAAATTCTGTAAGTGGCAATGGACAACCCACATCGTTATTAATATGTAATTCAGAATCAATCTCTATACAAATCCAAAATCACTGTCTCAAATCTATTTTATTGTTTTAATCAAAAAATATTCTTCTTTATTTCCTCTATGATAGAACAAACTTTACAGCATTATGTAGAACTGTCAACGTGGAAGTATTCATGTGTTTAATTAACTTGGTTCATTTTGCTTCAGTCAATTGGGACTACCTTTTAGTTATTTTTGAGTTTTTCACAACCAGCTTAACATACGTTAGCTTGGCTATATCCTTTTAAATACCAGGTCTAAGAATCCTGGGTTTTATTTCTGTTTTAAATTGCTTTTTATAGAAATGTTGATCCTAATCTCAATCAACAGAAAAAATATGAATGGAAAATATTCTTCCACTTCAGGTTCTAAGAAATCACCAGTGGAGTTAGCTCTGATATATTGGAGAAGATTTTTTTTGTGAGGCCTGCAGTCAACATAAAGCATTCACTTTATATTTAGCAATCTGCTGAAAGAAAGTGTGGCATGGAAAACCATCAAATGCATAGCAGTGTATTACTTATTCAATAAAGTTGGTACGCTGTGTTATGGGATGGCATAAATCAATGAGATAATGGTTGAACATTTCTTATAGAACTATTTTCAAACTAGTACATCTGTATGGTGATGTTTGATGACATTTCAAAGATTTCCACTTGTTGGTTAAAACCACAGAAAACTGGAAAACCCCTTACATTAAAGATATTGTTTTCAGAAGCTGCACTATTCAAAACAAGGCAGTCCATAAATTAGAACTAGCATTTTGACCTCTGTTTCCAGGACACTTGTTTGAATCTGGTCATCTTTAGCTGGGTACAGCCATCAGTATTTAAAATTTGTTTAGATGTGGTGTGTTAACCTCATTTTCTCTTTAATGGGGCAAATCATCAGATCTCAAATACAATCAGTGTAATTGCTTCTGACCTGGGTGTTATTCACTGGCTATCAGTAGTGCAACTGGGAACTAAATGAATAGCAATATTGTTATTTACTACTAATGATAGTAAAGGAATGTAAGGCTCTCTTAGCCCTAGTTTTCCTGTCTGTCTTACCCTTCTTTCTCAGTCCATGAGATTCCGAATCCTCACACTTCATTTCTTTGCTGCATTAGTGTCTTCCACCTTGGAATTAATTTATGCCATCACAGAACCATACAGAATCAGATCAGTAGGATGTTACACTCTCCTCAGTGTTTTGAATGACTGAGTGACATT
>WEIS01090802.1:0-14251 GCA_013389965.1 Todus mexicanus
TACATTTGGCAATATACAAGTACCCAGGGTGTACTCTGGCACAAAGGATCCCCATTTTTTAAAGGGTGCTCACTGGTCAGCATGAACACTCAGCTTGAATGCTTAATCAGTAGCCATGGGAGTGGGCTCTAGTATCTACATCAAACAGTTGGGTGGTTTTTGGAGCATTTGAGTAAATATTAGACCTCACTATTTTAAGATATTTTAGCACTTTTGTGAATCAGACCCTATGACCTCAGGAGGATTTTAAAAATCAACAGACTTTCTTATGTTAGCTGAGATAAGAAGAGAGATATTAAAGTGAAATGTCTAAACCAAAGTATAACAGAAAAAAAAAAAGGTACTTTTGAAGGAAAAGAAATCCTTTTGATTTAAGGCATGAGCTGTTTTCTAGCATTGGATAATAAAGGCAAGTTTAGAGGAGAGAGAGCTTTTCCAGAGGTGGTGTCTGGAGTGGTTTCTGCATATGGTTCAGGAATAACAGTAGTGTTAGTGTCAGTAAATGGGGCTGTATGATCTGTTGATCTGAATGAGTCCAGCCACAGCTATGTTCATATGAGCAAAAGCCAGGATATGCTAGTTAGCTGCAGTTAGCTAGTCTCAGTCCCTTTTCTAATGAGGGACTTTTTACCTGTCAAACCACTGTACATTGCCACACTTTCTTTTGTTTCATTTTAAACCTCTCTCATCATCTTCACAGCTCATGTCATTTTTTTTCCCCACTCTGAAAGGATATGCAAGAGAAAGGACTTTAAATTAATTTTTTAGAAGTGCTTAATGTAGGTAGTGCATGAGGGCAGACAGAATTCAATTTGGTTAAATGTAAGCTAATGCATACTTGCAAAAAATTGTCTGAATTTCTTCTACATTCTCAAAAGCTCTGACGTCCTGATTCAATGAGCATTTGAGTGCTCCTGAGAGAATAAAGCCCCTTAATTTCCTTGTCAGGAGTTAAGGGTTCTCTTTCTACTCAATCAGCAAAGCAAAGACCTTAGCATTGTACTTTGACCCTCCTTAAGAAGTATCTGAGTGATTGTTTTTCAATAAAGACAACTTCTCGGTATTTTGCTTCAAACAGGTTGTTTAGATGAATTACAGGGATTAAAAAATGGCATATAAATAACATAATCTTGTCATATGAAACAATGCTATGAGCTGGGTAGGTGCCGAGTCCCACATTCATAGTATCACTTCGAAAGATTTAATACTAGAATTTCAGAGAAGGTTAATGAAAGCAGTAAATGATATGCTAGAATTTGCAGGAAACAAGGCATCGCAAAGAACAAGGTGCTCAGTTCCAGCCTCACTGTGGATTTTTTACGATGGTAGAAAAATAGTCAAACTGACCATTACCCAGGAGAGAAAGAATTTATAGTCACTAAAGGCAATTTTATTGCATTGCCCTCTGCAGTCTTTAGAATTGCTGGAACACTGTTGGAAGCGGACCTGAAAAAGAAAAGAAAGAGCAAGAGCTCTATGTAGGATACTCCAACAAGACCTGCAGCCCAGTGCGGGTCTATGAATAGGGACTTACAGCAGAATCCTTCTTAGCAGAATCCTTCTTAGCAGAATATATGCAGGAACTGTCCTCTTTTGGTGCTGCAAAAAGCAAGTTTACCTCCTTCCCCATCTTTGTTCCTTGGTAATGGCAAGTATGGATTACTGAAATACAAGGACGTAGGCAAGACACTGAGTTTGGCCAAAATTGTGACTACTTACTAAAGTTCTTTCATTTCCTATGTATTTCAGTATAGAAAGAGGCATTGATAGAATCCCTTTTGCCCTTTACACGCTCATTTTATTAGGTACAGACATTTCTGCAAAATGCCCCTCTGGCTGAACATGGCAAATGAGGTTTCACTATCTTCAGACATACACATTCACATTATGAATGAAAAGATAAAATTTATCTCGGGATTTTCATAGTTCTGAGTGTATGAATAAAAGTATAAATATTACATGTACTGGTTTAGATTGGAATAGGGTTAATTTACTTCATAGTAGCTGGTATGGGGCTGTGCTTTGGATTTGTGCTGAAAACAGTGTTCATAACGTGATAGTTTTAGTTATTGCTGAGCAGCACTTAGACAGAGTAAAGGCCTTTTCTGCTTCTCACTCCACTCCATCAGAGTAGGCTGGTGGTGCACAAGAAGCCGGGAGGACACACAGCTGAAACAGCTGAACACCTGCCTGCCAATGGGAAGTGGTGAATTAATTCCTTGGGTTTTTTTGCTTTTGCTTTACTTATTAAACTGTCTTTATCTCAACCCATGAGTTTTCTCACCTTTCATCTTCTGATTCTCTCCCATACCACCAGGAGAGAGTGAACGAGTAACGGGGTGGTGCTTAGTTGCCAGCTGGGGTTAAACTACAGCATTAACACACCAGAAGACATGTCAAAGATTCAAGACTTTTTGCTGGGATTTCAATTGAATTTAGTTTCTTAATGCTTATAAGGAGGTTGTTACGGTTTTAAATGAGATCTGTTGCTAATGGCAACTGTTTCAGTAATTGTAAAATCTATAAAATAGACAGGGCTATTTAAGCTGCTTAAAAATTTATAGAATATTAGATTTAATTAATACATTCAAATATGAGAAGGCATTAATGATTTAAAATATGAATCAATATTTTTCTATATGTGTATGGGTTTTATTAAAAATAATATATGCAATTCTCTCAATAGTACTATGACGAACAATTTGTCTAAAATTGTATAGTTACTTAATTTACTACTGTATTTCCTGACCTCTGTATGCCACAGCTGAAACCTGGATTAAGTTAGAAGGAATTACTGTGGAAGATTCAACAGAGCTCTTTGCCGGCATGTGAAAAACCAAGGTTTATTACCAGGGTTGTGGTTGTATAGTCATTGCAGTGTTTATAGCACATTCAGCTTCAGATACAGTTACCATACCTAACCTCATACATATTAAGCTCTTTTATTATAAGCTACCTTTCCCCTCCCAATAAATAAAATTCACCGTTATTATATTTCCTTCAGCATAATTATGTTTTATAGTGTTATAATAATATATAGAGAATTTTAGTGTGCGACTTAAAGTGATATTTTCAAAACTCCTTGAGTTCAACAGATAAATGAACCTTAGCAAGTAGAAAATTATTATTATTACTATTATCCAGAAAGTGTAGGCAAGACTACAAATACAGTAGGTAAATACATGTTTGTCTATATATTTGTACTAGTGGTGTCTGAAGTACTAGTAATTACATTTCAGGGTTATTTCATTCTCCTATAAAGACAAACAGAATCCTATTCTTTTCCTAAACCACATTTCACTGGAAAGATGGCTTCCTTAGCTATTCAGAAAAAAAAAAAAAAAGAAAAAAAAAAGAGAGAAAAAACCCTAATCTCTCAAAGAGTGAGTTTGTTCTAGAGGGAGACAGTATGGAAACTTAAAGCTGTAGTATTTCATTGAGTTTCACTTGTGAGAAAGGTTTGCAGGAAAATTGTGTAGGGTTTCCCTCTTTAATATTTCTCCAAAACCTTCAGTGCTGAGTAAATGAATGGACGTATTTTTCCCAGAGACTCAATAGTGGTAGTTGCCTATATCAGACTGGAAAATCTCTGGAGATTTCTATCAATCTCCACCTTAGACTGTCTTCAAGAATATCCAGGACCAAAAGGAGAGTCTCTGTTTCAAACACTTCTGCTGTGATTCCAGGTTAATCAGAGAATTTCTGTCCTAAAATGCTCCCTTAATCCCTAAAGAGAGATATTTTTCACCAGAATGGAGATTACTGCTCTTCCTTCTCTCAGATTTAGGGAGATGAATTTAAAAGATATGTGAAGAAATGTAAATCCATAGGAGTTTAACAGGACATATCTTAAAGAATTTCTGCAATGACTGCAGTTTGTACAGGACTAGTGTCACGGTTTGGGGTCAGGGCCCCCCTCAAATCTGCAACAGAACCCTCTCTCCCCCTCCCCACCCAAAAAGGGAAGAAAGGAAATAAAGGAGAGAGACTTATCGATTAGGAAAGGAAACTAGAACAGCTTTACTGAAACACGAAAATAATAATAACAATAATCATAAAAAGTAAATATATGCAAATATGTACAAAACCAGTATCGAACCCAACCCCCCAGATGGTAAATACGTCACCGTCCCCATTGATGCTGTGGAAGGGCCCAGGAGCAGACGGGAACCAGGAGCTGGATTCAGGGATGCGGCCCAGAACCTGGGGCCCAGCGAAGGCCTGAGCCGGGGGCTGAGACCTCAGGGCAAAGCTGAGCGAGGTAGAGTCCCGAAGCCGAGAGAGCAGCTCTATCTCAGGGAAATGAAAGATGGAGGCAAAATGGCAAAAAGGCCAAGAGAAGGGGCAAGAGAGAATTACCCTCGTGATCCCTCATCTTTATACCGAATATGACGTATACGGATATGGAATATCCCTGTTGGCTAATTTAGGGTCACCTGTCCTGTTTGTTCTTCCGTGAAGGTGCAGCCTTTACTTTCTGCACCCCCCATGTGGTACACAAAATCTATCAGTGTCCTTTGTTTACATACCAATCCTTGGTACTAACTACAAACATGGAGCATTATCACTGTTAGAAGCAGGCTCTTTTTGGTAAACATGCTGCTAACTTCAGACAGACTTACTGAAAAGTAAAAGCCATAGAACAGAATTTCTGTTCTAACCCAAACCAGGACAACTAGTTCTAGACATTTCCAGCCATGTGTTACAACACATGGCTGGGTAACTGACCAAATCCAGAAAGATCTTACTGGTTGCATTGAATGCCTTTTCATAACTGCACTGCTGCAGAGTAGCTATGTTAAAACTAGCATGAGCATGTTTACAGAAGGAGCAGCACCATCATGTGTAATCACAGAGTGTGTACATACAGATTGATCCAATCCAGTTGTAGATGCATGAGTTAAACATACACCTCCAAGCTAATTACTGTTCTCAATGGACAAAAGGAGACACATGAAGAGATTGGTTGATTGATTGATTGATTTGACTGAATTGCTGACTGAAAGACACTGGCCATAAGGGATGGGAACCTACATTACTACTGCTTCATTGGAACAGACAAATCCCATTCACAAAGCTTTATGAATGAGAAAAAGATAAAGAACATTCCACTTAAGATTCATTACTTAGAATTTTACGTCAAACTCAAAGATAAATGAGCCAGAATGCCAGGTAAAGGGTAGATGTCATGAGACAAAATATATTCCTGAAAATATTAAAATGATTCAAATAAAGCCTATTGCAGGAAACATTCAGACATAGAACAGGTAATATAGCTTTGCATCTAAGAAATTTCACAGAACAGGATAAATATCTGACTGGAAAGGGTCTGCACAATCTCCATATAAATCTCTAAGCATAAGAATACAAATATGCTATTTGTCTTTCCAGCCTCTAGGTCACTGAAAGGAAATTTAGTGTTCAGCTTGGAGGAAGATCAAAGGAGGGAATCAAATTTAACAGAATAGCAATAGTGGACTGTGGCTGTCTGCATAGATGTTGGTGAGATGTTACATGAGGGAAAAGAAGGGAAATACTATCTCAACACTTCAGATATTTTCATTTATGAAAGTAGCCTGTATCACATAACAGATGGTGATAGTCTCAAATTCTGCTAAATAAGATGAAAAGGTACGTCAAGAATACCTAAATTTGGCGGGTCAGATGGTGCAGCATCAACTCAATACAACTTCATCCATGAAATCTTATCTGAATAAATTTTAAATTTTGATCTTAAGTGATATCTTCTGCTCTCCAACTGATTAAACTAGAAAAGCAAGTATCTCTGTTTCTCTGAAGTAAGATTTCCAACTTCAAGATGTATAAAAATACCACCTTCTTAGTGGAAGGAGAGATAAGTTCAGATGGCAGAGCCTGTAGCAATCAGTGACCTCTCACCAAGATCAAATATGACAGCATGTTAGCCAGAGCATATTCATGAATAGTAAATTGTTATAAAGAATTGAATGGATTTTTTAAAATATTTTGTTGTTGTTGTTAAAAAGGACCTTCCCAGGACTAAACAAGCAAGGCATGTCTCAAAATCACAGTGGGGCATAGACTACATGCAACTGAACATTTGTCCAGAAGTGATAGGGAGCACTCCATACGGCCAGAAGACAAAATTGCCTGCCCAAGTGATGGGATTTAATATGCTGAAAATGTTGTTTCTAGTCAAATGCAACTACTAGTTCTCAGTAACCATCACTAGCATGTTGAATTTACTTTCCTAGGTATATGATGTATATTTGTACCGCTTGTTGTTCTGCTTCTGTGGTTCTACAACAGCACTTATTAATGTTTGGTTTGGTTAAATTCAATCAGCTTTGCCATAAAGGCAGATGTTTCAAAATAAAGAATGTCTGAACAAAATGGATGACTAGACAGAATAGAGAAATCTCAGTAGCATTTCAAGGGGAAAAAGAAACTCAACCTAAGAATCAGGGGAGCATGATGTTTAGCCTAGATGGAAAATTATTCAAGAATCAGGGGGTTGGTTTGGGCTATTGAATATTCCCTGTGATTTTGAACCACTCTAAGGATTTTTGTCTCCCCAAATATCTATTAAGCTTGCAGAAACTCGAGAACACAACACTTTGGGGAATTACTGTTGTCTTAGATCAATGTGGTGTAGTCAAATAGAAATACTATATATTAAATGAGAGATAGTTAAACAATTAATTCTTCTTATTAGCTAGATGTTGTAGGATTATGGGCAATAATTATATGTTAATTAATAATGAGTATCTTTAGTAGTAATTTTATAGCAAGCTCACCTCCCCTTGTCTTACCAGAGAGTATGTATGCTTCGCACATAGTCTACACACTGTGCAACAATCCTCTGGCTTTGTGTACATTGTTCTGTTAAATTGCTCCAAAATATTTTCACAGCAAAAGCAGTTACTACAGCTCCATCAGCACTTCACTGCAGAAATTTAGTGCATCTCCAGAGAACTACCTTTTTACCAATATTCCATCATACAGTGACAAAATCATAGAAACACTTATCACCTAAGTCCTGCCAGCACCTCTCCCAAAGCCTTTCCAGTATCTCTGTGAACTCCATCCTTTATCCACTCACCCATCATCTATACTGCGTTTCTTCCCTGCTTTTCACTGCATTCATGTACTGAAATAGTCCAGGTATTGAATCTAGGTCAGTGCAACCTCTAAAATAAGAAAGAGAATCAACCAACCAGCAAATAACAACACCACAACAACAAAAAGTGGAGACAGGAGGTAACGTGTTATGGTACAAATCAAATGCTGAGGCAGAAGTAGATGTCTTACCAAGCATACAAGAACAGAATACGTGTAGCTCACTAAAAGCTACATATGTATGGTGAAGAACTTGTGTTAGTCACTTCTGAGTCTAAAAAGTATCTCCAATTTTGAGTACTCCTCTGCATGAAGACACTGTCACACTGTCACTGGAAGAAGATATAGTGATACACATGCTTGCGGTCACATTGTTCAGCACCTTTCATTCCTGTGCATTGTACACATTACTACAATGTAAAAATCCAACCCAAACCTAAACAAAAAACAACAAACAAACAATCAGATCGAGAAAATAAAATCAGATGCTTGATTTTTAAATTTCCAGATTATACACAGCTTCTTAATACAATACAACACATAATTCATGTAGCTTTTTGTTCTTGTTGGTCCCTACCAGGCACAGGGTACAATGGAAGCAGGCAAAGATATTTTTATACCACTTCATATTTATTCTAGAAACAACTTGGCTGATAGAGCAGCTTTTTTAAACTATACTTGACACACTGAGTAGAGGCTCAGTAGCAAATCACTAAAAACATTCCACAACTGAATTCTTGTTTTCCTTACTGTGAAGCAGCTAGTGTTTTCCACTGCCAGAGGTCTGATACTGGATTTAGCAGACCAGGGAATTGCTTCAGGTTGTCACTTCGTCTGTTAGAATAACTAACTGCCAAGCTGCCTCTAGAGATTGTATTAATCATCCTGCTGGTTCTTCTTAGGCAGAAAAGGTTGAAGCAGAAATATGTTAATTGACTGAGAAACGAAAAAAAGTTTAACATTTTCAGGTATCTTAGCCTTGAGACTTTTTCATCATGCTTCTGTGAAAGTGATAGAAGTTCTTATTTCAGATCTGATTCTTATTGCTTATATAATGTCAGGTGCTTAAAGGTAACAGCTGGAAGAAGAAAGGCATCTATTACATTTGCATTCAGACTATCATCAGGGTTGTAGAAATCTGTAACACTTCAGGGCTAATTTCTGCAGCAATGTTAACTAAATCCAGAAGCAGGTTTCTGAAATTTCCATTACTATTTCAAAGTAGTAAATGCTGAATAATTTATAACAGCAGGAAATACAATACATATATTTTAAAGCATTTTATTATTATTTGGTTTTATATCCAAGGAATAAATTGCACCATGAAGGCTGGCTGAGCTAACAGGGAAACATCTAGCAAACTTAATACTTGCTATACAGTCTCACAAAAGAAGCATTTTTTCCTGCTGGCAGCATGTGGTAGCAAGTTACTTCCTTTAAAGCAGGATAAACTTACTCTCCTCACTGCAGTCATTGTTTTGCTCTGATATTTTCATTCATGTGTGTGTATATTCCACTATTTACTTATACGTATATTAGAAATAAGCACAAGAATTTGACAGAAAATTATTTTGCTAGAAAATATAATTTGTCAAAGATAAAAAATGAGAACAAAAATATTAACAGTGTTACAACAAAGAACTTCAATGTTAACCAAATGAAAAAATAAAAAATCCAAATTCAGTTCCAGTGAATTCAACTTAATATTTCAACTGAACTGTTTCAAACTGATACTGTTGTGTGTCAGATTTGTATTGTTTCCTCTACGACACTAATATATATAGTATTATATCATCAACAGTTGAATAAAAAAAACAAACCAAAACAAACCTTTGAAACATTTAACTATTTTTAGAAATTTTTTAAACAATATTTTCTTGCAGGAAGCCTGAACTACTTATATAGCCAATACTTAATTTTACACGCTCAACTGCTCATTTCTTAGCCATGGAACTTCAAATACTATAAACATTTACACGAAAAATTGTAGGTAAAATGGAGATGTGGAGCAACTGTTGTTTTTGTCTAGTAGTATGCGATAAAATAACAAGGGGGTTTTCTGCTTTACTTCGTTTTACTGCTTGCAATGATACAGCTTATGGCTTTTCATGTATTCAAATTAACAAACAAGATGAGCAATTACGCAGTTAGAAAGGAGTTAGAAGCATCCAGAACTCCTGCAATAAGACTTACAAACAGAGAAGTAATAGAAGACAGCAACAGTTGTGAGAAAATTTTCTGATTACACAGAAGATGGGATTAATTTTACTACATGTCTGTGATTACAGTTGTAACCACACACTGAACATACAAACACATAGATCCAAAGATATGAAAAGTGCAGTTATTTGTCAATAGCATACATAATCATTAGTTTAGCTCTATAGTTCATCCTTATTCATAAGGTAATTTTGAAACATCAAAACCTTGGGGCAGGTACTTTCTAAATAACCTAGTGAAGACATAGCTCAGGTTTTTTTGAAATGAAATGTACTGTATCTGACAGTTTTTACATACTTGGTGATGGGCTCAAAGAATACACAAAATTTGTGAAGCACGATTCCTTTGAAGAACCTATCTTGTTCCTGCCACATTTTCTTATAGTTTCAAAACAGTGCTTCTGGCTTGAAGCCAGCCTTGCTTCTCTGCTAGTCTACTGAATTAGCTAATTTTACAAGTTAGGTCCAGATTTACTGTCCTCCATTTGTGCCATAAATTACTTGTTCTTACTGAGAGAAGGCATATCTTTGGTAGCCACTAAGCCATGTCACTTTACAAGTTAATTTAATTTCTCTGCTCCTCTTTCTAGGTTAGAAAACACCTCAAAAACCTCTATTGCTTTAAACCTGTAATTCAGTTCCAGTGACCTTATGCTGTTCATAAATGGATGCTCGGCAAAAGTAAAGACATTCCTTTGTTAATGTATGTAAAATAGGAAAACAGATTTTGCAGATTTGATTAATAATTTGCTAAAAGGACTCTTGCATTAGGGAAAATATGAAGCATATGTAAGCTGGACAATCTTATCGCCCATCATTCTCTGCATGTTGATTTGTTAAACAGCATACCACATTTTTTAAAAAATAAATAAAATAAAATCAGGTCTGTGATAAATGTATGGTATAAGAACATCAAAAATGATTTTCACGTAGTTTCTTGTGTGTCCGTCTACTATTTCCCAGATGCAACACAATAAATGCTAATTACTTTTCACATTTCTAAAGTGCATATGGTGTTTCTGAGTTGGCAAGCATACCTGATTAAAATCCCCCATCGAACTAGACAACATACAGAGCATTCAGATTTGCAAGCTTTCAGGCTTCACAAGTAGCACTGTGACACTACTGACACAAATAGGAAGTAAGTGCAGCTGTGTCTGAGCCTATTTCCTCTCCCATCACCCTTTCTAGATGGCTACTGAACAAAATTGTTTATTATGAAGGTATTTTAAGCGAAGTGAATACCTCTCTTACAGGGCATAGCCTTTAAGTCACTTTGGATGTGTCATTAAAACTCCATCAGAGCATTAGAGTAAATAATTGTTTTGTCCTTGTGATATCTATGGAATTTTTATGAACAGTCTTTATGTGACTTTGTGGCTTTGCACATTGCTGTGAGTACCTCAGTTTGCATTTATTCATCAATACAGTTTTCATGAAAAAAAATATTTTTTTACCTTAGTGCCCTAAGTTGCTAAATTTTTCAAGTACATTTGAAACACACCAAATCAAGTGGTATTAGACCACAGAAAATGCAACTATTGTTGTTTTTTCCTTAAAAGCGGATCTGGTAGTGGATATACTCATGGTTATCTTCTTACAAGAGCCTACTTGCTTATGTACCAATTCAGAAAGTGAAATATCCACTTCTTGAAGATTTCGATTTGCATTTACCCAAAACATGCC
The DNA here is from genome assembly GCA_013389965.1 of Todus mexicanus. Classification (NCBI taxonomy): domain Eukaryota; kingdom Metazoa; phylum Chordata; class Aves; order Coraciiformes; family Todidae; genus Todus; species Todus mexicanus. Next base: position 11,004 of record WEIS01090802.1, read on the forward strand.
CTAGTACACAGGCTATTAACCAGATATAGCTACAGCCTCCATTCATTCCTAGAAATCTGATTTATGCCCAAAATTTAGATGAGTAAGTTACATTAAATGAATTTTACTCTATCATTTTATCTGTTTCCTCATGTTTTGTCAAGTCAGATATATATTTTTTACTCTGTTAACTTGTCTATAAAAAAACCTTAATTTCAACTGTCTAGAAAGAATGATTAATTCTCAAAGCCTGCATATTAATAAGGTTAATAGGTCTGCGCTGGATCCTGCAGAAACCAGAGGGTCTGAGAGCTGGATACTGGAGAGATCAGGGAGTCTGTGCCAGGTGCTGGAGAGACCATGAGGTCTGGAGGTGGGCTACTGGAGAGGACCCAGATCTCAACCAATTACTGATGGGACTCATGGTTGCACATATGTGTGTGTGCCACGGTTTGGGGCACCCCCCAAATCTGCAACAGAACACTCTCTCCCTCTCCCCACCCAAAAAGGGAAGAAAGGAAATAAAGGAGAGAGACTTAGCGACTAGGAAAGGAAACTAGAACAGCTTTACTAAAAAATGAAAATATTAATAACAGTAATACTAAAAGGTAAATATATACAAATATGTACAAAACCAGTATCGAACCCACTGATGCTGTGGAAGGACGCAGCAGCAGACAGGAACTGGGAGCTGGATTCAGGGATGTGGCCCAGAACCTGGGGCCCAGCCAAGGCTGGAGCTGGGGTCTGAGGCCTCAAGGCAAAGCTGAAGCTGCCAAGGCCAAACTGAGCGAGGAGAGTCCTGAAGCCGAGAGAGCAGCTCGATCTCAGGGAAAACCAAAATGGCGAAAAGCCCAAGAGAGAAGGGGCGAGAGAGAGCAAGACCCTCGTGATCCCTCAGCTTTATACCGAATATGGTGTATATGGAATATCCCTGTTGGTTAATTTAGGGTCACCTGTCCTGTTTGCTCTTCCCTGAAGATGCAACCTTTACTTTTCTGCACCCCCCAGTGTGGTACGCATAATCTATCAGTGTCCTTGGTTCACATACCAATCCTTGGTGCTAACTATAAACATGGAGCATTATCACTGTGAGAAGCAGACTCTGTCTGGTAAACATGCTGCTAACTTCAGACAGACTTAGCTGAAAAGTCATAGAACAGAATTTGTGTTCTAACCCAAAGCAGCACAGTGTGGTTGTGTGTGAAGAAGCTGGGAGACCATGGGGACCAGGGCCACCTACTGAATAGACTAAGTGTGTAAAGCTAGTTAACAGCAGGATCCATATGTATAGATGTATGTACATATGTCTATATCTTTCACTAGAGGGCTTTCACCTTAAACAGTCACAGTGAGTAATCAGAGTTTAGCTGGCCATGTGTATATGTATATATGTATCGTGTATATGTATAGTGGGAATAAATAATTAAGACAATTGAGGCAACTGTCAAAAATCAAGGGGAATGAATCTAGATTTCTGCCTACAAATTAATCTGTAAAAAATATAAATAAATTGTTAAGATGTGAGCTGAGAAGATAACCATTCAAATCTCTACACCAAAAAGGTACACTTGCAGTACCTTTTTGTAGAATGCTGAAAGTCAGGGGTACACCGAGATCATAAAAATAAGCTGTGGAACTGTCAGGCTTGGAGAAATAAATATACACTGTTCTGGATGAAATTTATTTGGCAGCAGCTGGTAATCTGAAAGACAATATAGCCTAAATGATTCATGTGTACTGAGAAAGCAAGTCTCAGTCACCTCAGGAAAAGCTGTGTCAGTCACAGTCGTTAAACCAGCCTGTTCAGCCCTGTACACTTCTAGTAGGGCTGTACATCTGCGGCTGTATGTCTGCTGAGTTGCAAACCCTGTCTCAGTTTGAAGATTACACAGTAACGAAGAGGATCCCTGGAAAGCCTGTTCTTTGGTACACACTATCAGCATCTTTATATCCTGCTTCCTATCCAAGGGTTTTCAACCACAGTGAGGTGCAGTAGTTGATACGGAACACCTGATACCCATTTATGGCATGCAGACTATGTCAGTCTAGTTTGTGCATGTCTTGGCTTTATTCTCTGGTAGCAGGGTGTTACTTTCCTTCATGAAAGGTGAAGAAGCAATAAAACCTATTTTTTAATCCTGCATGTTTTCAGTGTTTTAGAAATTAAAAAAAACCCAAAAAACCTCTAAATAAATATTCTCAGACTAAAATATAGTAGGATGAACCTCAGTGCCAAAGAGTTCCTGCTGCTAGAAGAAATGAAATGAATTGCCATGGTTGTTTTTTCAGTAGATGTGGCAATATTCCTTCTCGGAGTGGGTTACGCAAACAACAAGATCATCCTTGGAATCCTGAAGCTAGACTTTGAAATATCAGTCTGGTACTTTAGAATTCAGTTTGGGCTGGATGTTCTCACTTAGAAATTAGCAATGTCTGTTAAAAATTGAGATAACTTAATCCAAGTAATTTCTTGATAGGGCTTTACATTTTACAGTAGATCCCTGCTGAGAGTTCTTATGTCATTTCACAATTATTAGAGCTCTGATCAACAGTTGTCCTTGTGACACAGAGTGGAGGTGATAGTGCTGTGATCAGCAGTTAGCAATGATCAGGTTACTCTGCCCATCGGACTCACTGGTAAGTGAAACTATGAAGAGCAAGTGCAGGTGATTGAATTTTGATTTAGCTCAAGTCTGAGGAATACCAAGAGATGGTCTTCCACATTCTTTTTGTTTCCCTTCGTTCCTCTTCAACAATTCTATGTCTATTCTTATAACATTTAAGCAAAGCAATAGGTGGTACTCTGCAAATCTAGATGAGAAGACACAGAAGAACAAGTGGAATACCCAAGTCATAACAGTCACTGCAATTGGAGGATGATACTGGCCATTGATAAAAATACTATCTATGCACAAATAAAATAAATAATCAGAAAGGGAATATCTAGGCCTTATAAGCCCTATTTCATTTAAATTAATGAATTGTGAGCATGATGACATATGTACTAGATGTATTTTTTTTCCTACACAAAAAGTCTATATTTTCATGTGCTTTGATGGAAAACAAACATTTGGTTTAATCATAAGGAATATTGACCTATGTATAAATTTCTGTTGTATGATGCAACAGTATCCGTGTGATTGATCAGAAATAAACTAAGTAAAAGTTTGAGCTTCACTCGATCCTAAACTGATTGCTACTAGAATGGAGGTAGTGGGATGATGACAGGATATGTACCATGAAAGTGCAGAGAATTTCTAGACAGT